>WEKY01038535.1:63362-104222 GCA_013390045.1 Picathartes gymnocephalus
GGCTGGGCCCGGCAGGACCGGGCAGGGCAGGGCAGGGGGGCTCGGCGGCTCCGCGGCGGGGGATGCGGGTGCCGGGCGCAGGATGCTGTGGGGGGTGGGCCTGGCGGCGCCGCGCTCCTGCGTGGCGGACCTGAGCCGCAACTGCAGCCTGTCCCTGGGCTGGTGCGCGGGGCCCGAGGAGCCGCCGCCCGCCTTCTATGGGGGCGAGATCGTCGCATTCCCGCTGTCGGGCGGCGGCGGCACCATGGCGGCCCTGGGCTCCGACTCCTGGTGGAAGAAGACTCTGTACCTGACGGGCGGAGCCCTGCTGGCCGCCGCCGCGTACCTGCTCCACGAGCTGCTGGCCATACGGTGAGGCTGCGGGGCTGCCGGGCGGGAGCGGCGCCGGGGCTGCGGCGCTGCGAGCCCAGGGCGCTCCTCGCGGGGCCGAGGCGGCGCTCGGAGCCGCTTACACCTGAGGGGTCAGGCCGGCGAGGTCCGGCGGGTTGGGTTCTCTCCTTCATCGTGCTTTTTCCATTTACCTTTTTTTTTTTTTTTTTCCTTGCCCCCCGTTTTCCCCCATTCGCCCTTTGCAGCAGCGCAGGAGGCGGCTCCGCGGCGAGCCCTGCGCTGGCCCCCACAGGTGGTCCAGGCTGGGCCCGCTCGCTGCCTCCGGACCCGGGCAATCAAAACCTGCAGCAGCTCCTTAAAGGGGGTGTTGCCAGGACCGGGGTTTCTCCTTTGTCTGTTTTCGTGCACCTGTCCAGTTTGGTGTGTGGTTTGGATTTTTTTTTGGGTTTGTTTTGTTTTGTTTTGTTTTTAATTCTTGGGGGGGGTTTTTTGACAGGAAAGAGGAAGAGCTTGATTCGAAAGATGCTATCATATTGCATCAGTTTTCAAGGCCTAGGAATGGCGTTCCGAGTTTATCCCCGTTCTGTCTGAAAATGGAAACGTACTTGAGGATGGCTGATTTACCCTACCAGGTACATTGTGCAGTTTGCCTTTGCATTGCAGCTCTCTAATTGCCTGAAATGGCACATAGGCATCTTGCCCCTCCTCTCCCCAGTCTGTCTAACCTAGGGAGATGTAAACATAACACCTACAGCTAGGTGGGTATGCCAACACTTTTATGTCTCCAATTAAATTTGGTGTATAACCTTTAAAGATATGACTTGAATAAGATTAGTCTGGAACAGATGTAGATTCAACTGGCAAAGCTAAGTGAATGTTAAGAAGTTAACTTGGCTGGAAATGCTGAAGTGGGAGAATAGTCTAAAATTAATATAACACTAAATAACACCCCAGAACTAAAGCAGAACACTGTTTGATCTTTGAATTTCACCACGCTAAAGACATCAAGATTAGGCAGCTGCAGGTTCTTGCTTTTCTGGAGGTCTTATCTCTGAAGCTCTCCTGGGAAGAAGTGCTTAGCTTTTGCTTCACCTCCCATGGCTAATGCTTCCTCCCCAGTGAAGTGAGACAGGATTGCTTTTAGAGGTCATGAATACTGCTCCTTAGTTGTGGTTGGGTGCATCCCATGCCATCTTCCTGCAGGAGATGAAACCGGAGCTACTCCAGTGAATAAAAGTGTGGGAGTGGACACTTGAATCTTACGGTCTTGCCCATTAGCATCGCGGTCGAGTTGGGACGCTGCAAGTGTGGCACACACCTTGTTGTGGTGTTGGCAAGCTGTACAGCACACAGGCTCTTTGAGACATGGGATGGTTTTCTTTTTTTTTTGTGTGTTAAGCACTGAATGCCTTTAAGATGATAAAATAGTGGTGAAATATATAGCTAAGATCTTACATAGAAGAAATGTCTGGGTTTTCTTTCCTTTTTTCTTTTCCCTCTGTTTTTAAGTGATGTAAATTTGGCATTTTCCTTTGTCTCAGAGAGACTGAGCTGTGGGTAAGTTCCACACTCAGCTCCCATGGATTTAAGTCACTTCTTACTGCTTCATACCTGAGTGTTAAGAAGAATATTTTGTACAAGTCCAGTATTGTACAGAGGAAAATCAACCCTATTACAACTTTTTTTTAACACATTTGCCATTGATGTTTAGCTTCATATGTGGCTAAACTCCTTTATATTGGAAGAGAAAGAAAGTCTAATCAGTACATTTTACTTAATTCTTTAAAAGCCTGAGTTTAACATTTTCTTACGATTCACTGGTACTTGAATCAGATACTTGGGAGTACTAAAGAGGAAGACTTCCATCCTGTGGGATGTATTTTCCTCATTTAGGCTTACAGAACTTGTAAGATTCTGAGGCTTTAACATGTCCTTGGAGCAGGAGGACTTTGTGGGCATTGCTTTCCTCAAAATAATTTGAGTAGAAATTGCACACTTGAGGGGATGACTCTCTTGGTGAGATCTGTTTTCTTTCTAATGGCAGCTGATACAGTTCAAAGGTTTGTGATGGTCAGGTTTGCTCTGGTGGGGAGTAGCTAAAGAAAGCTTCATTATAAAAGATGGTTGACAGGACATGGTCACTTCTGAAAGGTAACACAGCATTTGTGCTGTGATTCAGGATTGAGTCCTTTAGAGAGCTCATGCTGGTCAGAAATCACACAGCTTTTTGGAGAGGGGAATTTCCAGAGGGTTATCCTCCCCTCTTTACTTTTGGTACTGAAGGTCAGCATTGCTTTTTGGTGTTGCATCTCTATCCCTGCTCACTGGCTGTGAGCATACTAAACTGACAAGACCATCAAAAGCAACAGCTTCAGCTGCTTTCTCTTGTCCTTTCCTGTACATGCTTTTCTGTGGCACCTCAGCCTGATCAGAGCTGGCCTAGCTAGAGCTATAAGTTTTAGTTTATTTGGTTTTAACTCAGCTTGGTTCCCCACGTGCTCTGTGTGCCATTTTGCAGGAGCAGGAATGGGTCCTGCAGGTGCTGGGAACACCAGGTTGCTGCTTTTAGCCATTCTAGCTTACATGGGCTTAAGGTGTTTGTGGGGTTACCGACCCTCTGAAGGGTTTTAGAGGTAAGTTTGGTGGAGCTAATCTTGAGAGCTGAGGACACAGCTCTTTTTTTTCTGGAAGAAGCAGGTGTTTCTGTCCTTGTGTTAGGAGTATGGTGCTGCATGGGACTCTGACAGGTGGAGGAGAGTGTGGATGCTGCTGTGGGATTGAGCGGGAGGGGAGCTGAAGAGGTCACTGTTCTTGCCTGGAGTTTCTTCTACTCTGCCTGTAGAGTTTTATTTTGTTCCCTCATGACTGTGTTACCCTTAGGATGCTGTAGGTGACAGAGGCTGGCAGGCAGCAGGGTGGGTGTGTAGGGGGCTACAGCAGGATCCAGAAGGGAACACCTTGCTTCCCTGCACACTGTTAGGGGCCATGATGGAGAAGTGCTGCGGGTGACATCTGGTGCTCATCCCAGGAAACCTGCTGTGGTCATCACCTTGCTGGGGAGGGACTGCTTTGAAGGGAGGGTTATGAAATGGAGTGAAGAGAAGACAGTGAGGTGCTCAGACAGCTTTTACTCTTTTGATTCCTTGTGTTTATTGTAGTGCATCAGACTGTTGAGTATTGTGCTTTGTGTTACACAACATGCTTTAATGGCATGTGAAGGCTGAAGTAGAGTGACATATTCCTACCTGACTCTCACCCGAATTTATCCCAACACATGCACTCTTGTCATGTGCTTATGTTTCCTTGAATCTGCCTCTCTATGTGCGAGTTCTCCATCAAAAATTATTTGGGCAGCCCCACTCCAGCTGGCCTGGGTTTTCAAAACATTTGATGCTTTTCTTGGTAAAGCTTGCTTTGAAAGAGCCCCTTTCTGTGTTGTCATCGAGATCTTTTGGGTATTCCTTGATGGCTTTGAATATGAAGAGCTGAGCCTTCATGCAATCTAATAAATAATTAGCACAGCAGGAGTATGCTGTTTGCATGGCAGGTCTGTGGAAATGGAAGCCTCCTTAGGAAAAAGACATGAATAAAACTAAAATCATAAACAGCAGTAATTGAAAATGTTGGAAATTGAAATTGAAATCTAATTTCTTCTGGATAGTACTGTAAAATTACCCTAGAAATACCTCGCATTATTCTTTTTGTAAATTCCTCTATAAGTGGCATTCTGTAGACCTATTGTTATTGTTGCTCTGCAGTCACTTAATGTACTGTGAGATCCGAGGGGATATTCTTTTGGTTTTTAATAGTATCATAGGTTTTCTGTGCTTAGCAGCTGGAACAATTTTTAAGTGGAAAATTGATAAATATTTGATAGCAATTAGTATCAGCCATAAGGATACAGAGGTTTCAAGCCTAAAAATGCCTGTTGGAAAACAGTGAATACAAGAACAGTATAACAGATTTCTCAAGCGACTAAGGCTTTCTCAGGTCACTGAAAGGTATTTTCTGTTTTGTTTGATAAACTGTATGTAATGAAACAGGAAAATCTTTTTAGGCAATGTATTTATATGTATTACATATATGTGCTTGAAGAAATTTGCAGCTGAATAGTAAGAAATTGCTTTTATCTGGGTTGCAAATGGTATGGACAGCAGGAACTGCAAGGTGTAATAAACACATCTTCAAGTCCAGTAGCTTCTGCAAACCATCAGTGTTTGCGCGCAAGAAGGGCAATACCTTGCTGGTAGGGCTTAATGAAGATTAACCCAGCAATGCTCAGTGTTTTCTAAACACGCTGTGTAGTTCCAGGAAAACCTTGTGCTTCTATAGTACAGTCATAATGAAAAAATATGGAAATGTATCAGTCAGTTTCAGTGCTGAAGGACCGTTTTTGAGGAAGGAAAGGTCTTGGAAGGTGGAACGACGGGGCAGTGCTCTCCTTCCAGTTTTAGACATGCAGCAGTTTTAAAGCTTGTGCCATGGAATTGGCCCCCGTGGCACCCACATGTGCGGACAGGAGGGATTCAGGTGCCTTATTCCCCCACGCAGCGGTACGATGGGTGAGAGACATGGTGTAATGCAGTGTCCCTAGCATTTTGTTTGTTTGGGCACAAACCCTGGAAGAGGCTACAGCCAGATGGCATTGTTTCCCAGAAGTGTTACCCGTTTGTTTTCATCGGGAAGGGAAGAGCCTCCGGGAATGGCTGCATGATTGTGTGCATTGCACATCTGCATTTGGAGTGGCACCCAGGATGCTGGTGCTCTCAGGCTGACTGGGAGGCATGTTCTGGTGTATGCTCCTTGCTGCCAGAGCACCTTAATTCATTTTAAGTGGATTTGGGAAGGGTAAATACTTGAGACCCAAACAGACCAATCCAGAACTGCAAACCATTAACCTTCAGCAGTTAGGTCCTGAAATGCTTAGGGTGACTGCCAGAGATTGAGTGCAGAGCCTTTATTTTGAGCCTGTACTGTTCAGCTTTCTGAGCTAGGAGTTTTCATTCACTAAATAACAACATGCGAGGATGGGAATCACAAGAAAGGAAAAAAGTTGTACCTTGTGTCTCTGCTTTCAGGAGTAAGAGAATTGAAGACAAATGTCTGATCATATTTTGGCAGCCAGCACTTCCTCTCGTGCTTGTCGTATGAGACGGGAATTCTCTAATCTGTTTCACCTTGTCATGGGAAAAACACATTGCTGCTTCTGTGTGAGTGCTATGCTGAGCAGGTGTAGCAGTATTCAGCGGTGCAGTAGAGCTGTGCTCTACTGTGCTGGGCTCTTGGGAGACCCAACTGTAACAAGTATGTGTGTAAATGTCTGAGATTTCTAAGTTTTGAAGTTGCAGAAAGCAGATTTCCCTTCTGCTCAGGAAGGGAATGATATGCCTTTCATATACACTTGCAGTTGTGTGTGTTTTGTCCTTGGAGGTAATGCAGCCATCTGAGTTGGGTAGTGAATTTATTTTTTTTTAAAAGTACTTTTAACATGAAAAGTGCAGATGTGTGCAGGAACTGAATTTAGTTGTGAGTCCTGTGATTTAAAACTTGTTTAGAATAACGGGCCCAGTCTTCTGCAAGATCTGAGCATCTTCAACCCTTAAATAACCCAGGTATTTAAATAATATTATATCACGTGGCTTTCAGCATAAAAGCATGGAACACCTTGCAGGGCCTGGAAATAATTTTATCTGAATTGTCATGTAGGGTAAAGATGCTGCTGTGATTGAATAGCCACTGATACTCTAGAGTATGAATTTAAAAAAAAAGGTCTGTTGTATTTATTTATTTGTTTCTTTTAAAACACTTTTATTCTCATTGAAACAGATCTGAAAGGGCCTTTTTTGTCTGTATATTTGTTTGTTTACTTGGTTTTTTTTTTCTTAGAACTATTTTGATGGAAAACTTTCCCCTCAAGGGAAAATGCCTTGGATTGAATACAATCACAAGAAAGTATCTGGCACCGAGTTCATTATTGACTTTTTGGAAGAGAAACTTGGAGTGAATTTAAATAAACACCTTGGTCCGCATGAAAGAGCTGTTTCCAGAGCTGTGACCAAAATGGTGGAGGAGCACCTGTACTGGTAAGCTTACATGGCAAAGCTGGCTGTCTTCTTGTGCTGTCAGATCTGTCCCTGAGCTTGGGCCTTGACACAAATGCTTATTTTCTCTTGCAGAAATTTTGGGTGCCCAATTATTAACTTCACAACTCTCTTCATCCTAGGAAACCGCTGCTCCTTTCTGTGTACAGTGGTATGAGCCAGGATTAATTCCCTTGAAAAGTTGTGCTGTGCAAGCAAGGTGAAGTCAGGCCCTTTGCAACTTTGTAGAAGGAAGTAGCAGTGGGATGCTCCTCTGTTCAATGTGACTTCTGTATAGGAGCAGCCTTGTTAATAAAGACCAAAATATCGAGGTGACTGAATATATTTGTGGTGTGGGGATTGTAGAGGAACAAATCTAGTGTTCGTGGTGAATCCAGAATGTGTTTTCTTACTTTTACTGGTTTTAATTACGTGTGAGTGATTGCAGTATGGATCATTACCTTTCCTGCAACACAGGATACTCCTGTTGATATGTGTTGTTAACAATACTGCCAATTGATAGTGTACAGTATTACTCACAGTATCCTGAGAAGCTGAAGTATGTATATGAATGGAAAACAGATATAGAACCTTTCTGGTACTTTATGCATTTACTGACACCTTTGAAAATAATACCCGTGATTTCCTCTGTGCTGTACATTTCAGTCCTTTTTAAGTTGCTCTTTCCAGTCTGAGCATAGAAGCATCAGGTGGACATGCTGCATTTGCTGCCTTACCAGGCAAAAAGGTTTTTCCCAATAGTTTACTTTCTAGTATGCATTTAAGCCCTTGCAACACTAAGTTTTGCATTTATATTGCACGTTTTTTCTTCAAAACTATGTGTGATTTTTTAAATTGAATGCATTTACTTGCTTTTTCTTTCACCTTTTGATTGAAGATCAGTGGCAACATGGGTACATATAGTTCTTCAAATAATTTTTAGTGTCTCCTGAGAAGAATTTTAGCACTTGGTAATTAGCAGGTTGAAATGATTTGGTTTAGAAATGAAATCTCTGCCTTCCAAGAAGTGTGGCCTTCACCAATTATACCCATCTGTAGTGTCATAGCCTCCCAAACATGACACAAGCAGCCTGTAAATTACCTTTTTTTTTTGTTTCATTTTTCCACCCTCAGTTATTACAGCTACCAAAGGGAGGATGAAGCCTTTTAGTCCCCTAATGCTTCATCTCCTTGCCTTAGTGTTGGTTGTTTCGTGGTTCATAGATTTAACTGCGTTAAAAGTATCATTACTGATGGCAGGCTTATGCTGCTGTTATGTCTCAGTTACAAAGTGCTCTGTGAAGGTGTTGTCTGTCCATCCCGGCTCCTCTGGAGCTAGCTAGTCACTGCTGGACAAGACATAGGCAGGTGTGGAGGACAGGTATTGCAAATTCAGGCACTGGCCCAGAGAGGGGGCATTAAAATGAGTAGACAAATTTACATCAAGAGCAGAGATGTGCATGCCTGGCTGTGTATCCCTGTGGCCTTTCCTGTGTAGTCAGACAGCTGAGTTCCTCCAAGGCAGGTATTTTTGCTGCAGTGCAGTAAAAAGTCCAACTGTAAGTCTTACTGTATGTCCCTGTGGCTGTACCAGAGGCTCAGTATGTTGGTGAGGTTACACCTTGCAGATTCCTTGTAGTAAGCAAAGCCTGAGCCACAAGGTGTTGCACTTGTACTGCTGTAATTACTGGAGAACAACTTCGGCCATCCTGTAGTTACACCAAAATAAAAATCTGAGTTTCACTGTGTAGGACTGTATTTCTCCTGGACAGCATTGCATCTGTGGTTGTGGGATCCCTTCACATCTGTCCCTGAACCTTCCCACTTCCCACCAGCAGTTTAGGGTTTTCTCTTGGTGTCCTTGAGTTCCATGGTGAGGAATTTGGAACAGCGATTGCATTTCTGCAGAATAAGGTATATAAAACCAAGCCTCCAAAGCAGTGATACATAATGTGATTCCTACTGTTTCATTGCCAGCAGCGTGCAAAGTAGCTTCATAATAAATAAGTAATACTGTAGTACATTTATCGGACAAAGAAGTAAAGTACATCCTGTGGTGTGCTGTCTCTGGGTGGAGCTAATCCTGGTGGATGCTCAGCATTTCCTCTAGAAATGTTTAGTTTTGCCAAGGTAGTTGCTCATCTTCAGCAGTTAGTGCCTCTTACATGTGGAAGTGGCTGCTCTGACTGGCGTTGAGAGCAGTCCAGGGCTGTTGAAAGCTTCAGCCTCTGGATACCTTCTCTCTGGCCTGTGGCACTCAGAAAGGCTCAGGCAGAAAGATGGCAAGTGAGCGTGCCTATTTCGGTGCTGGGGTTACGTTGTATCTCTGAGATGCACAAGACTGATTTGGAGCTGGTGCTGGAGCTCCAGTCCCTGGAGAATGCCATAGACCGTTAGGCTTTTGCTATGTTTAATTGGCAAAAGAAAGTACTCCTCTAAGCTGAATGGATGTTGGGGGCAGCCAGAAGTGAGGAGATGGAAATGGAACAATTTTGTGGCTCTCACCCCAGGTCCTGGATCCAATGCAGACCTCTGTCTTCTCCATAGGCTTGCTCTGGGTCACCTCCACTACCTGCAGTGACCTGTGGGCCCCCAGAAACCAGTGGGACAGCCACCTTTGGGGAATGCGTTGAGTTTTTGGTGTAACTGCAGCACAGTTGTGTGATCAGGCCTCAGGTTAAGAGAGGTCTGATTCTCACTTCATTCTGGAACTGGCCTGCTAGGCTCGACTATACTGCTGAGATTCAGTCCAGGCAACTCTTGGTGCCTGTAGGGCTAGCAGTGAGATGCTTTCTGTCACTTCGATCTCAGGAGAGTGATCTTAGGTCGGTGACACTAATGCGCTTAGTGAGAACATGAAGCCTTGAATATTCATCTTAAGCAGACTAACCCATTAGATTGGTTGAGCTGTATTGTCAAACACAACTGTAGGGATTTATAAATATGTGTGTATGTATATATACACTTGCAAATATATTTGACTGGTTTCTTGCCTTTCAAGAAGCAGACATCCTATGTGAAGGACATGGTATGAGAATACAGATGAACCTGACTTTGGTCAGTATTCAGACTTGGCATGTGTTAAACATAAAATATTTTTATAATGTAAATATGATTAAATACATCAAGCCAATTTTAAGAGTAGTGTCTCTCCTACTGCTAAAACTGATGAGGCTTGAATGCCACTGGTGGCGTAAAAGCCAGTTGCTCTGAGAGATTGCACAGCAGGTGGGGTTTCTACTGCTGACTGTGGAATGAATTTGGTATAATCCTTTTGTATATCAAGAAATTCTAGTCTGCACAGGTTCAGATAGGAAAAATAACCCCCAGTTCACATCCTTGTGAATGCTTTCCCCTTGCCTTGAAGTTCAGACAGTTTTGGCATAATCAGGCAAGCTGCTGTTGATGAGTCACTTTCTTCATCTCCTCACCTGATTTATGTATTGAGGCCAAAGCTGCTGTTACATTTAGACTTCAGATCTTCTTCACCCCCACAGCATTGCTCTTTAATGCATTATTGTTTTATTTATACTCTAAGATTTGTACAGATGTGCTGGAACAAATGCAAATGGTAATATTTCCCAAAATGCTCTGTTCAGGCCAATATTTAAAATAATTATGTCATCACATAAATACTTAGTTTAGTGTAAAATGCATAGTTAGGCTCTACTGAAGTAGATTATATAGACTACCCAATTTGTGGTGTTTCCTAACCTTTTGTAATATTGATAATACTCCACTAATGTAGTCTGAATAGAGGAGTGATGGGTGGAATTAAATGGTGAGAAGTATGTTTTAGTAGAAAACACAAATAAATGAACCCTTGAATAGAATTCTTTTAATGAAGTGCTTGTAAAGCCAGTTTTAAAAGTATTTTTAACTCTCCCTGTATTGGAGCCTACTTTTATCTTTGTTTTATGTTCTCAGAACTATAAACTCTGTGATTGTCTATTTAACTGCCTTCTTTGCCCATATAAATTTGTGATTTGGGACATGTAACAATTCGGCTCATTCAAAGTGACAAGCAGATGTCTTAAGATTTGTGCTTGACAGTTTAGCCTAAGCAGGATTACATAAGTCCTGTGCAGTTCTCTGTTGCAGTCCTGGTCATTAAACACCTGATCTGATTTCTCCCTCTTCCCGATCCAAAGACCTTCTCTCCCAGGGCAAGCAAGTGAGCTCTAGGGAAATGTATTTTTGCTTTAAAGTATAGGCCAGTTAGCTTTGTGGGAAACCTTGTTCATTCTGTTTTATGAAATTAAAACAATATTGGACATGGTTGATCACTCTTGGTGCAGTGGCAGCTCGCTGGTGTGGTTGGAGTGAACAATAATGATGTCAAGTCCATAGGATTGGTTTAGTCTTGTGCAACTGGGGTGACTTAAAAAATGTTGCGGTAGAGCGTCCTGTGTTCTTTTTCTGTTTTGTTTTGGCTTCTTTTTCTTGTTGCCCTTCTCCAGGCCAGGCCTGTTGTCCTGAAGCAACTAAATTGTATTGCAGAGTTGCCAGATGAAGCAGGTCAGGTCCGTCCTGGGGAAGGAGGGTCTTTGCAGCAAGACAGAGCAGTGCTTCCAGAGAGCAAGTTCTTCTTAGGTTGTTCAAATAATAAATAGTAACTTAAAGATTAGGAGAAGAACTGATTCAGAGCAGCACTGTGGAGAAGGACTTGGGGGCTCTGGTGGATGAAAAAAGCTGTACATGAGCCAACAGTGTGAGATGGCGTCCTGGGCTGCATCAAGAGAAGTCAAGGGAGGTAATTCTCCCCTTCTGCCCTGTGTTTGTGAGACTCCACCTGTTTCCAGATCTGGGGTCCCCAGCATAAGAAAGATCTGGACCTGTTGGAGCAGGTCCAGAGGGAGCCACAAAGATGGTCAGAGGACTGGAGCACCTCTCCTGTGAAGACAGGCTGAGAGAGCTGAGCTTGTGAGTATTGAGAACAGAAGGCTCCAGGGAGATCTCGTTCTGTCTTCTAGTACTTAAACAGGGCTTATAAAAAAGAGGGGGAGTGACTTTTTACATGAGTGGATAGTGATAGGACAAGGGAGAAGAGTTTTAAACTAAAAGAGGAGAGATTTAAATTAGGTGTAAGGAAGAAGTTCTTTATTCGAAGGGTGGTTGCCTAGAAAGGTTGTGGATGCCCTATCCCTGGAAGTGCTCAAGGCCAGGTTGGATGGGACCCTGAGCAACCTGATCTAGTATCCCTGCCCATGGAGTGGGCATCCCTGCAGTGGAGATTTAGTTGGAAGTAGATGATTTTTAAGGTCCCTTCCAACCCAAGTCATATTGTAATTATTTCCTAGTGTTCACATCAAGAATTTTTCCTATTCAGAGCTGTACCTGCTGAGGGGACCTTGTCCTTTGCCAGGCCTGTGAAACATGACTACTGCAACATTCTGATCTACAAAGTCCCCTCGTGCCTTCAGCGCAGACTTCTTTACATTTGTCTTAAATCCTGTTCCTGGAACATAAACCTCTCTTTGCTTTTTAGAGAGTGAATTTCCCATAGCTTACTCTGGGGCTGACCTGACCCTCCCCCAGCCAGGCCTCTATCGGGGGTGGTTCTGGAGTTTGACCTGCGAACCCCGTTTGTCTTTCTTTTTCAAGACATGTACCTCCTCCGGCCTATCTCCCAGGCCCTGTTCTCCGCGGATTTTCCAGTTCCCCAGAGAGGTCCACAATTGTCGGCAGTTAGCCTTCCTCTCTGTTCCAAGTTTGTGAGTTCGTTCTTCATACAGGAGCAACAGTTCCTGGAGCAGGGCAGTCTCACACCACATCTTCCAGACAAAGTCCATGCTTTAGGAGTTTCAGTAGCTCTTCGCTGCTGTGCTTGTTGGCTTCACATTCCTCCTGAACTGCTGGTGCCTCTGCTAAATCTGGCTCTGATTCAAACTTTGCATTTCTGAAACCTGCATTTCTGAAACCATCACCTGATGGATGACTTGAGTTCATCCATCAAGTTTGAAAAACCAGGACTGTGCAGAACAGCCCATTTGAAAAGTGGTGTTGAAGCATGTGAAATGTCAGCAGGATGCTTTTGTTATAATTATAGAGAGCAGGAGGTTGTAGAGTGATCTGTTGAGGGTCAAAGCCATCAGTAGCAGAATAGGTGCATTTCTGTTCTTCCCTGTTTATACACTTGCAGCAAAACCTGTTCACACCTCACTGTTACTGACTTCAGTGAAACCAGTTGGAGCAGAAGACATTGAACTGCAGTGGACAATGTGAGCTTGATAAAATATACATTACGAAAAGAAGTCACAGGAGTTCTCCAGGAGATACTGTTTTTTTCCTTTTCTTTCTTGAATTGGGTGAATCATGTCAGCACTAAGGAAATTATGTGGAGTTGTAAATATGTACAGTGATAAAACTGAAGTCATATTCCAAACTAAAACAATGAAGACTTGAAATGGCTTGGAATGGCATATGTGTATCAATTCCCAGTGTTTCTGACACCCCGCAGGCTTTATATGTTTATCTCGTCTACTTTGAGATGTCTTTTGCCATTTTTCCAACATCCCTTGAAGTTGGTGACAAACTTATATATGGTCTTTTTGGTTTATTTGTAATATCTGTAGATGCTGGATATTAAAAAAGTTAATATTTCTTTTTTCATAAGTTTCTGGAGCAACAAATCAAGATATATTTGCTTATAGTATTAATAAAGAACAAAAACTCATGTGGGAAACAAAAATTTAGGCTGATGAGACAATTTTTTATAAAAAAGACTTTTTAAAAGTATTATTTGCCATTCAATAAAGCATGGAAGGCAACAGAGTCCTTTAGAAATGTCTCTCTCATAAAATCAGCATTTTGAAGAGAGGAAACTCTACAGGAAAAAACCAACCCATAAGCCACTACCTCTTAATTTTTTAAATTCTATTTTTAAAAGTTTGTGTTATTCTTAGTTTCCGAGGAGAAGAGAGATCTTCTGAAAAATTACTATTTCAGTATTTATGTTGGAGCAAAGTTACTGCTTGCCTAAGCGTCAGCAGTATAGAAAGGAGAGAGGTTGGTGGAAAAGATTGATTTCTAGGGGGCTGTTTTGTTGTTGTTTTGCACAGGTCTGTGCAGTGAGTCGTCTTTAGCTAATAAATCTGTTTGGCAATGTGTTTAGTTACACGAGTTTAGCAGAATTCTGCAGCTTTTACTTTATATTTCAGTGTGAATTTCGTTTTTTCCTGAAGTGAGTCATGATTTAATGAGAGAATAAGCACTGGGCAGTCTGCCTAAGTACTGCAAAGTGGGTTTGCTCTGCTGGCACTCCGAGTTGCCTCAGAGTCTGCTGTTTATGGAAGCTACTTCTCCATCATGGCAGTGAGCGCTCACCTGCCTGACCTCTGTGCAAGCCTCAGCAGGGTGGTGTTGGGCCCTCTGGGAATTACACTGGTATAACTTGTTTCTGCATCCTTCTAGGACATTAGCTTATTGCCAATGGGTGGAAAATCTTCATGAGACGCAAAAGATGGTTTCGCTTTTTGGCCCCTTCAGTGACTTGCTGAAGTGGATCTTTTGCCACCTGACCAAAGGAATTGTGAAGCGGGAGATGTACGGCCATGGCATTGGGCGCTTCTCAGAGGAGGAGATGTACACGCTGATGGAGAAGGACATGCGGACTCTGGCAGGCCTTCTGGGTAAGGTACAGCAAGTTATGGTATTCTGTTCACAGCCCCTCTCTCAACAGGATGGAACTGACCTCCAGTGCTTCCTGACAGCTTGATCACATACAAATAATCTCATTTTGGCAGAATCTAGAGGCTGTCATTTAGTGCCTTCCTTGCTGTGGCAGAGACAGTGTTTCTTTTCCCACTGTTTGCTGCCAAATTGTGTGTCTAGAGGCATAAGAGGCTTCCTTCTCTGAGCACAGACTTTGCGTATATAGAGGAGCAAAAAGTGGCCTTGCTTCCCTATTTTGGAAGAGCATTTAGTGATATGAAGTTAGGAAAATGTAGTGTTTAGTTCTGCAAATGAAACCTCTTTATTTATACCCTTTTTGGAGGTGGGGTGTGTGTGTCTCATTTTTTAATTTCATGGCTGTATTTCCTTTCCTCTTTTTTTTGTGGCTGTTTGACAGATTGTTGTCAGGTTGCCGTTTGAAAGTCCTTTGCAGATGTTATTTTGATGAGCTGAACTTCATTGAATTTGGTTGGGGTCAGCAGCTTTATTCAAAGCTCCCAGTAGGAGATGGTTCTGTGTTGTTAAAATAGGTGGGTTTAAGCTTCTTGGTTATCTTGGGTGGATCTCATACAGTTCGTCTTAAGGTTGACTTCACTTAGCTAGAATTACATGAACCTCATTTCTGTTGTGTGGTTCAGGTTGAAATCTGCCCTGGAACTGTTTTGCACTGTACTTCTTGCTTTCTGCTCCACTGAGAGCTAAGCACATTGTGCATTTGTATAAAACTTGGATTTTGAGGAATTGCTGTGGTGCTGGTTGTCGCTTTCCTTGAGCTTCTGTCTCCCTTATGCGAGAAACCAAGAGAGATGGTACCTGTGTGGCTGCTTTGTTCCCTGTAGCAATTGCTTTAAAGAGGTGGCTGAGTGGAGGACAGGAGGATGGATGCCTCCCTGCCCTGTGCTCCAGAGTGGGGATACACTGCGCATGCTCTAAAGAGACAGGTGTGGAATGGATGAAAGGAACAAGCTGGGGAAAGCCCAGCAAAAGCTGTGTGCTTGCTGAGAAAGGGAAGGAAAAAACATCCTTCTGGACTTCCAAGCTGTTTTGGAAAGTGTCATGGGTTAAAAAAGTGATTTTTACCCATAAGGAACCTAACTGCTTCCTGCATGCCTGAAGAGCCAATTAGGTGGTTCATTCTGAGATAGATGCTCTGTTTAACCACTTAGAGAAATTGGATACACCTCTGTGATCCACAAATTTAAGAGAGGGAAACCTCAAGATTCGCTCTCTTGGTTTCCAGCTTCTTAACAGGTAACGAGCTCCCGCATGGCCTGGTGGGGTCTGACCAGACCCAGTCTGGGCTGGGCTTACTCGGCTCGGGGCCTACCGACTCCGAGGGGCCAGGCCCTTCCCGCTCTCCCAGGGGGGAAAACTGAGCCTACGCTTTGCCTGCAGCTGCCGGGCAGGGGGAGGGGAAAGCTATCAGCCCATGCCACAGCTGGGGCTTTCCCCCCTTCCCCCTCTCTGGGAGCACACTGCAGTTTCTGCCTGCAGCCACTCCTGCCCCCCCAGAGCTGCTGTGCTAGAGGGGGCCCGGGCTGGGCCTACTCAGCCCCCAGGCCTACTGGGCCCAAGGGGCCAGGCCCTTCCCGCTCTGCCGGGGGGCCGAGCCTGAGTTTGCCCACAACCGCTGGGCAGGGGGAGGGGAAACCATCAGGCTGTGCCACAGATGCGGCTTCTACCCCCTTCTCTGGGAGCTCGCCGCAGCTCCCAGCTGCTGAACGCTGCAGCCGCCCCCCCAGAGCCACCGTGCTGCAGGGGGCCCGGGCTGAAGAAAGCCCACTCCATGGCTGAATCTTGTTGCAGCCACAGCCCCCATTCTGTGGGGATGGAATGCAATTTCAACCGCGGCCCAGCGGAGGTCCTGCAGAAACCCCCACTCTCCCTCCCCCCGGGAGGGGAGCTTCAGCCACTGCCCAGCAGAGATCATGTGACCAACCACAACACGTGGAAGAGAGATTAACCCTCTCAGTGCACAAAATGAACTCAGATATATAATTCTTTTGAGTGTACAAATGGACCCAGATACAACTCTTTAAGTACTCAAATGGACTCAGAATGCACAAATGGTCTTAGAATGAGGACACAGAAAGAATCAACACCAAGGCACCGAGGTCAGTGAAGAAAGAGACTAAGAGTCCAGCGGGGAGAAAGAGGAGATGCTTTAAGCTGAAATTCTTTCTGTAAAGCCCTGGTCATGGACTAAGATATATTAAACCATGTCCTTGTAATTCATGGATACAACTGGGAGGATGCAACGTTTTAACCTAACTTCCACCAACGTATCTTGATGGTCATGCCAGTAATAGAAACAGATTCGGTTCCAATATATCTTGATGGGTGTCCACCAAAGCCTCATATTCTTTGCTTTTCTACTAGAACAGCTTATCCTTATAATTTTACCCCGATGAACAGAAATGAGTCCCCAAAAACAGCTACGGGAAGAGCTGTGTGTTGGGAAAGGACTCTCACACCGCAAACAGGAAATCTTGTCCGGGCAGCTGATTCGCTTGTGATATTGAAACCACAAAAGAACTGTGTTCTTGTGGAAAGGTCCCCCATGGCAAGACAGGAGAGACTCCTTTTCCAACTGAACTGATGAAAGCCTATTTTAAAGGTGGTAAATTGACTAAAGGTGTCTAGGGTTTGTCTGTTCATGTTGTTGATGGGAGAGAACTTGATGGACTGGGGGGAGGAGGTGTATCTGAAGTTTTTTTTGGTTCTTACTATCTTCTTTTTAGTTCTGTTAATAAACTATCTTTTTACCTTTAAAGTTTTAGGCCTGCTTTGCGTTTCTCCTAATCCTTATCTCATCACAGAAAATCAGTAAGTAAACTCAGTAAGTGCACTGGTGTTTGGCCAGAGTACTTAGACCACTACACTAAATTATCACCTGGTGTGAGGAGGCAATGTGAAACCACTACAGAAAGGAAGGTATTTGCAGTGGACTGCAGATGAGGCTGTCTAGAGTTTTCCATAACTTTGTTTTCTGAAACAAACCTATTGAATTGCTGGGTTGGGAACAAGGTGGAAAAAAAAACATGAGGTGTATGGACCCAATGGACAAGGGGAAGATTAGCTGACAGTTCCTCTTTTGACAGCACTTTCATATGCTGCATTTTGTTTGTTAACAGAAAAAATTACTTATCTAGTGCATCTTCAGAGAAAATCTGTTGTTTGGCACTTAAGAGGTCATTTTCTTTGAGAGAGAGGAAGGGAGGGAACAATTCATTTTAGAAGAGGAGATCTGATCATACCTGCTGCAGAGCTGTGGCCAGCTCCAGGTGCTCTCCTCCGTGGGACTACCCATGCTTTGGTTTTGAGATTGGCACTGTATGGCTCCATGCTCATCACAAGGAGGAGTGGTGTTGGGACTCAGCAAAGCTGGTTCTGGCTAGACAACTCTGTCAGGCTGAAAGGAGTGGCAGTGGATATGTCTGCGCTAAAGTCATCCCTGTCTGCCAAAACCAGACAGAACCCTCAAGAGAAAACTTAAATGTGTCCCCGATCACCTGTAAAAGTATCTTGATTTGCTTATTTCTCTGGAGTGTATAATGACACTCAGATTTGTAAAATTTCAAGTTCAAAGGGATCATTTAATCATCTAGACAGATCTCTGTGGATCAGACTGCTTGACTGCTGTTTTGAGGCCTGTTCCTTTTTGCTGGCTTGTGGATGGCTTTCTAAAAACCAGCCAGTTTTAATTATGAGATTTCAGCCGGTGAAGGTGCCACCATTTTTATTAGTAATTGCTGGCAGATGTTAGTTGCTATCTAAATCTCTTCAAAATTGGACTTGTTTCAAATGTTTGTTTGATTCTAGCCTGTAGGCAGATTCTCTTCCTAGTTCTTCCTGCCTTCCTTGGATCATCTCCCTGTGAAGGTAAATGTTAAAATCAGTCTCTGGCTTTTGTGGAAAATGCACTGGAAATCCTCAAGCACTTCTTCACTATTTCAAATTTTTAATTGTATTATACATGTGTTACCAGCAGAGTTTTTCTTCTTAATTCCAGACTGTTGCTGAGAATGTGCCATCAAAAAGTCTTGATGGGCATTTGCTGTGTTCCTGTTATTTTACTGCATTACCAGCTGAATATTGTACATTTTTTTCATCTTTCCCTCTGAAATGGATGTCAGATTAGTCAGTGTGTGGTTATGTGAATCATTATATTTTCCCTTTTGATTACTGATGAGCTTGTCTACTTTTCTGTAATTGCCTTGATTTTCATTAACAGCAGTATGCTCATGTTTTCTCCAGCTGTTTCTGGTTGGGTCTAGTAACTGAGGCCTCCAAGGCAGTGCCCTGGAATGGGGACAGGAGGTGGGATGAAGACTTGCAGCCTGACTAGAGGCTCCCCTGTTTCAAAAGGGGAAGGAGAAGGCAGTCAGTCAGCTTATTGCCTGCACAATCTTTGTGAGATTCCCCTCCATATATATGTACCCAAGTTTTTGCCCAGAAGAGGAAGTAATTGGGATTTTGGCTTTTATTTTAAGAGCTTAAAAACGATGCCTAAGGTGCAGAATAGCTGCACATACCAAACTGTAGCTGTCAGCCATCAGGCATATCAGATTAATGCTCCCCTTTTTTAACAGGGACCATTCACATGGGAACAAGAATAACTTTTAATTCTAAGAGCTACTTCCAGAGAATGATAACTTTGCAGCTGCCAGTTCTTATGGCATTTGTTTTGACATTCCCAATCACATCTTTGGTGCTTTATTTTATTTTGTTTTCTTTCTGAGAATAATTTTTCCATCTCCCTTATACTCATTTCCCTGACAGACTCCTCCAGATCTTATAAACATGGAAATTGGAACGAATCCCACTGTGATGCATCAGGTTGTCCCATTGGTATCATTTTTCTCTCTGTCCTGCAGTCTTTAAACCACAAATGTAATTTCCTTGTATTGTAGCAGTTTCCTACTGCCTGTTAATAGTGTAAGAAAGTGTGGGGAATGAGCGTATGAATTAGTGATATAAAAATACACATTTTGGTAACTGTTTAGAAGAGACGAGTGACCATTAATCTGTTGGTGCCCTCTCAGCTGTCTGCCTCTCAGACTGGTAGATGGGGATTTTGAGCAGGGATTTGCAGGCCAGCAGCTTCCTGATGTGGATTTTCAAAAGCATTTGGTGCTTTGGGGAGGGCAGGGATGCTCAGAGCTGAAAACTCAGAGGTCGGACTAACCTGGATGGGAGCCTCCAAAGTTAAGTGCCCTGTAGCAGCCTGCAGGTGCTGTATGTGCCTCTGTGGAAGGGTGCAGGTTTTCTGCCTGTGTCCCACAGATCTGTTTCTTGATGGGGTTTCTCGACCACTGTTGAAGCAGCTGCTTTTGAATCCTGTAGTGCATGCCTGCAAACAGCGTAGCTGTGTGCTCTCAAATTCCTGGGCAGTACAAAATTGATCCAAGTCCAGTGTGACTGGACTACCCATGGGATGCAGAGAGGTATTTGAGATGATCCGTGCTATGGCAGCCTGGATGTGACAGACACTGTGTAATCTTGCCTAAAAGGAGACACAGAGATATCTGGTCTATCAGAAAGTCTTCTGGACTGAAGTTGCACTGGAAGTTTTGAGAACAGATTGGAAATGATGGGAGAAAATGTGCACAGATGCGATATTTTGTGGTGCAGCATGACTTAAAAATATATTTGGAGTTTTATGATTCCCACAGTTTTATTTTCTCCTCTTGCCCTTTGTTTCTGTGCACTTGAAGGTGTGGAGTGTTGTGCCTACGGAACCAGAGGGTGGGATGGTTTAGCCCTCCCTCAGTGTTTGCTTTAGTTGTAGCAAGATGACAGACAGTATTTCTTCCCACATCACTATGGATTCAATCTCAAGACCCAGTTGTATGGTGCTAAATTCCTGGTGCTGGCATATAACTGTGGTTTAGGGACCAATTTTTGAGCTGTGTTTGAGATTGATGAGTGCTTAGGTGTCAGATAAATACCGAAAAGACACAACATTTACCCTGTACAGAGTTTTCAAACAATAATTGATGGAACTGTGAAAGAGCTGGGGAGAGTTAACTGCATGTTCAAATGGCATCTGACAGGCCACAGAAGCTTATTGTTACTGGCTATTCCTGAGCACTGCTTTGCTGCGCTCTTGTGCAGGAGATTGGCATCATTCCTTGTACTGTACACTGGAATTTGATGCATTTTACATTGGACACTTCCTCTGGACTTGCTCAATAAACCTAACATTGAATAACCTGCTGAATTACAGGCAGCTCGGAAGAATGTCCTGGGGAGATGGAATAACTGGATTTTGAGAATTCAATTAGGTACTACATTTCGCAGTTTATAGCCCTTTGGGCCGAGGCAGGAACAGTGCAGCCAGCTAATCTGGCCTCTGCAATACTTCATGTTTCACTATGTGCTCTGTGAGAGGTCTTTGCTCCAGATCTCCTGCCTGTGATGGGAAAACAAGTCTGCAGTGGATGTTTTGTTGCAAACAGTGGCTCTGGAACATGTATTTTCTTCCCTGTCTTAGTTAGTTATCCATCTGCTTGTGCTGTGGTGGCCATTTAGGACCATCAGGACATTGGGGTGCCCAGAGAGGTAAGCAGAATTCCTGTGTGGAGCAGACATGTCCTTCCACTGCACCGGGCCAGTCCCAAAGGGCTCCTGTTTCACTTCGTGCCTGCATGCCTCTATTTGATTTCTACCTGTCAGGGGTCAGTGAGGGTGAGGGCACTGCAGTGGTGGTGCGTGAGAGGACCTGTTCACTCCTGCTTAGGGCTTTGTCCTCTTCCTGGAGGTGCAGGTTATTCCTGAGCAGTCGTTGCAGGTCTGACTGGTACATTCACTTCATCCTGAACAAACAAGGAGAGAGGAAAGTTTTGGATGTGAATTTTCTTTTTCTAGCTGATTGGATTGGAATTGAACCTGGATCTGCATGGATGAGAGGTAAAGGTTGACCAGCTTCTTTCAGCAAGTTCATGATTTTGAATTGTGGTTGAGCGATTTTGGGTTTGCACCAAGACAAAAATGGTGCTTTCAGTCATTTTGTAGCTGCACAGCAGATTTTAGATGCAGCACAATGAGTACAGTGTGTGAGTGCTGCCAGCTGTGAGGAGCGGAGGTGGTTCCTTGGCCAGTGGTACCTCTGTAATTGACTTGGTTATAGAAGTCATGAGCACAGGGGAGGCTGCAGTAATGGATTTCACCTGCTGAACCCTAGAAACAGCTTTGGAATCCCTGTCTTTGAATAAGTGAACCTTTTCATTGAAATGATTTCACTAAAATAAATACGCTAAAGGTGGAACTGTGATTTTTTTTTTTTTGTTCGGTTTTTTTTTTGTTTGTTTGTTTGTTTTTNTTTTTTTTTTTTTTTTTTTTTTTTTGTTTTTTTTTTTTTTTTTTTTTTTTTTTTTTTTTTTTGGTTTTGGTTTTTTTTTTTTGTTTTGTTAGTTTGGGGAAAAGTGACATCCAGTCAAGAAATATTTGCTGCTGTATTTACAGGTGACAAGAAGTACATTATGGGATCAACTGTTTCCACTGTTGATGCCACTGTCTTTGGACATCTGGCACAAGCAATGTGGACATTACCAGGGACTCGACCAGAGAGACTAATCAAAGGTAAGAAAGCTTAAGTGATCTCTGATTAAAAGCTCTTGGTGGCATTTTCCATGTTTAAACTTGGAGTACCTTGGAAGGCCATTTTGAAGACTGTAGTACTTCAGCAGACTGTTCTTGCTTTTTGATGTAGAGTTTGAATCACAGAATCACAGAAGGACTAGCTTGGAAGAGACCTCTAAGATCATCGAGTCCAACTGATGCCCCAACACCTCAATTAGACCACGGCACTGAGTGCCACATCCAGTCTTTCTTTAAACACATCCAGGGATGGTGACCCTACCACCTCCCTGGGCAGATCATTCCAGTACTTTATTATCCTTTCCGTGAAAAACTTTCCTAATAGCCAACCTAAATTTCCCTTGGCGCAGTTTGGGACTATGTCCTCTGGTTCTGTCAGTTGCTGCCTGGAGAAAGAGACCAACCCCCACCTGACTACAACCACCAGTTTGTATCCTGTAATTTTGTTTTCTCTTAAAATTCTTTGTCTTCTCTTTAATGTTCTACACAGTAATTGTTTTTATTTCTGTACTTGATCTTTTCCCTGTTTAACGTTGTAAAGCCTTAAAGCCTCTAAGGAGTGAATGATGGGTAAAGTATGAGAAAACAGAAGAACAGCCATTAGCCAAATTCTGCTGAACTGAGTACTTCCCTTGATAGTAGAAATGAAAGTGCAGTTGTCTCACTGAAATTACAGCCTTTGCTGTTCTTGAAGATGTTGACCAAGGAAGAAATCCAGCTTGGCCTTGGAGTCACTTTGCTTTTGCATGAATTGGAAACCAACATACCTATCCTCTCCACAGAGGGGTTATGATGTTTGTTAGTTTTGTGGGGTGATACACATGTTGAAGTATATTTGCATCCCTTTTCATAGTAAAACAACACAGCATGGAAAATGTGAAGAGCTAAGGAGGAAAAGGATGTAAAATAGTGTAAAAGGAATGAATCTGAACTGTAAACCTACTCTGTGCAAGAGAGCTCTGCTTAACCTGTGGTTAAGAGGCACAGACTTAATCTTTTCCTCAGATAATGAACGCTTGAGATAAGATTATAGGTATTGGCTATGCAGTTCTTCCCCTTGATGTCTGGTGTATCACGGGCAAAATTCTGAAGGGCTTATTGCTTTCTAGAAGGATTACTATGCTTGTTGAATTAGTTTATCTCTAATGAAAATAAATAGAAGATAATAGATTGAAATACCCAAGCAATGTGGTTGATTCTCTATCAACCTACTTATCCTTTAATGAGTACAGGTTTTCCATGCACCTCCCCTTTAATACGCTGTTATTTCTGTCTTCTTTGAGTTTTTTTATGATTTATTCTGTAAGCATACATGTATTTATAAACATAAAGCATAAAATATTGAGGCTGGGAGCAGTAGGAGTGAGCCAGTGGCCATATTAAATGTGAATTTATGTTGCAGACAACGCTGCCATCTGGTGGTGAAAACCTCAAATTCACTGTTTAATAAGCATACTGTGCCATCTATAAGATCAAATTCTGTCTGTACGAACCTGGTGTCTGCAATTAAGGAAAAAGTTGTGCTACAAAAACCTTACAGTATTAGTATCTTGTCTTGATTTCTTTTTGTAGAGGTTGAATTTGGGATACTTTCTTTGTTATTTGTGTGAACATGCATTTGTGTTTATTCCGGTGTAACCCTTCTTATTGTGTGTGGGTTAATGATATATGTTTTAAGTTACATTAAAGTTGAAAAACCGAGCTGCTAAGAGGATTGATGGCATCTTGGAATTTTGAAACTTCTTTGGAAAGACTCTACGCAGTTTTTTTCCAAATGCCACTAATGTATTTTTGCATCATCAGGTGAGTTAAACCATTATTGGCTGGATATATTTACTGAGGTCTGTTGTGTCGTGTTGCAGGTGAACTAATTAACCTTGCCATGTATTGTGAAAGAATAAGGAGGAAATTTTGGCCAGAATGGCACCATGATGATGACAACACTCTGTATGAATCTGAGGAAAGCAGCGAAGCAAGCAAGACTTACTCCCCTTTGCAGGACTTCAGTTTTTATTCAAGGACAGAAACATTTGATGAGGAAGGGAACAGTATTTCCCAAACCCCTGACACAGATTACACGGGACACTCCCTCTTTGATTCGGATGTGGACATGGATGAGTACAGAGATCATGAACAGTGCAAGTGATATGTACAAGCGTCTCCCATTGTGCAGATAAGCTGTTTCTTGGGATCAGTCTGATTTGTTTTCTCCCTCAGGTCAGAAAGAGGTTTATACTACTTTGGAAGAGACCATTGTGCTTGATTCAGCTGTCACATACTGCTTGGACTATTTCAACCATATTTCATTTTGTGTAATTGTTCAGGTGGACCAGGGTAAACACATTTAAATCACACACGGGCAAACTGGAGGTCTAGAGGGCAGCAGAACCTTTCAATCTATTTTTGTTCATGTTCAAAAGCCAATCCCCCATCCAAGTGGGACGGACTTCTTGGAAGCGGAGTATTTGTCACAACTGGTTTGTGTTGATATCTTATCTTTACAGCAGTGGGTTGAGGACAAAAATGGAAGAGGTATGACTGGCACAGCTTTCTTCCATGGAAAAAAAAATGATTGATGCTGTAATGAAGAGGCCTTGGCGGTGTTGGTTGATTGCCATCTCAGTGTAAGCCAGTGATGTGTTGAGGTGCATCAGATTCATGCAGTACCCTGCCCTGTATCAGCAATACTGTGGCCAGCAGGACCAGGGCAGTGATTGTTCCCCTGTCTCAGCACTGGTGAGGCTGCACCCCAAATCTTGTGTTCTGTTCTGGGCCCTTAACTACTAGAAAGTCATTGAGGTGCTGGAGCATGTCCAGAGAAGGACAATGAAGCTGGTGAAAGGAGCTGGAACAAAAGTCTTGTGAAGAACAGCTAAGGGAGCTGGGAGTGTTTAGCCTGGAGAGAAGGAGTCTCAGGAGGGACCTTATTGCTCTCTACAACTGCCTGAAAGAAGGTTGTAGCAAGGTGGGGGTTGGTCTCTTCTCCTAGGTAACAAGCTCTAGGATAAGAGAAGTGGCCTCAAGGTGCACCAGTGGAGTTTTGGATTGGATATTAGGAAAAACTTCACTGAAAGGATTGTCAAGTATTGGAACAGGCTGCCCAGTCACCGTCCCTGGAGGTATTTAAAAGCACTTTGGGGACATTGTTTTGTGGTGGACTTGGTAGTGTTGGGTTAACACTTGGACTTGATGATCTCAAAGGTCTTTTCCAACCTAAAAGATTTTGTGATTGGCAAAGTTTCAGGGGAATTTTAGTTGATAGCTACCTGTACTTTGAGTGCATATATTAAGGGATCTGCAGGAAAGAACTGCTCCCAGTTCTTTTTGAGACAATCAGGGAAGGATGGAAGAAAATATTCCCACAGAAAGGAGCTAGCTAGTGTTTCTTGTTCTTTGCAGAAGGTTGAAATTACTACTCTAGAATATTTTTATGTTCTGAGGGAGATGTCAGTATTAAGTTATCTGGAATGTGTGTTAGTCAAATTTCTTCTGTGTTTTTGAATTATTACTATGTTTTTACTCCCTATCCATGGCTGCTGTATGCTATTTCCAGGCAAGGCTAAAGAGCTGGGATTTGTTGCTAGAAGTCTGGTGTGTCTCAGCAGTGGGTGCTTTGTGTTCTCTACTAACAGACACAGCAAACCCATGAAGGCTGCAAAGCAGTTCGAGATATTACTAGGCATGGGATGATGTGTAGTTGCAAGATGTTGGCCCAGGCAATTGAATGCTTTATAGCTACCTAGGAAGGTGCTTCAGTGGGTGGTGGGCACTGTGCTGGCTTGCAGTGCACAATCCCTAAAGCTGATGCACAAGAGGAGGTGAGATGGGACAGTTCCGTCAACACTGCCATGTGTGTGGGGAAGTTCAGATACTGAAAGCATGACCAGAACTGAATTTAAGTTGCCTTTGCTAGCACATCTGTGGATCTGGATCTTAAAATGATTGCTCAGGTCTGACATGCTTCATGTTCATGTCTCCTTAAATGCAGGTTAGAGATGAGAATAAATCCATTTGATTTACTCACAGCTTTGAAGTTAAGCATGTACTTCAGTGTTGGTTAGCCATGATTAGTTGATTTTAGTGGAGAGATTGCGTATTGAACATACTGAGCTGTTGTGTTTTTAAATATGCATATAAAATTGGGTATTTGCAGACTTTGTTGGTGGCCCATTTTAATTATGACTTTCTCAGTGATACACAATTAGATGAATCAGGATCCCACAGCAAAATTTTTATTATGTGTTGGTTGTGCCAAATGTTCTAGGAGCAGACAGGGGAGACAACTGCTTTAGGATATTAATTGTTGGTAGTTGTAGTGAGTCTGGAGCTTGAAATAACTCCAGCACTCAAAGAATAGCTTGCTCCCTTGGATCCTGGAGTGCCTCCTGCAGAGCAAAGTGCCTGCTCTGGGCAAACATGGAGTTAGGAGTGGCTTTGAAAGCAGGGACATCTTTATCTGCACTGAGACCCCAGGTCTGGTCATGCATGGGAGCCACTGCAGTGAGAGCTGACAAGTTTGGTGTGAATTTACACCTGTTCCCACAATTCCCTAGGCATGTCCTTGGGGCCGTGTTCTGGTCAATGTTGTGGGCAAGTATCATTTGCAAAGCCAGCCAAAACCGAGAAGGAGGAAGATATCATCCAGTTACTTGGGACCCTTCTCAGGAAACTAAACACAAGAATAGGGCACAAGAAGATAAGTCCTAGGCTTGAAAGTGCAGAGGTGATGGCCTGAAATGCCTGTGTTACTCTGTGGCCTAGTCAGGAGAGATTTTATCTGCAAAAACGTAGGTGCTGATAGTCTGAATAAAAGGGATTTGCATCAAAAAGCTCCTATTTAAAAGCATTAGCGTGTTGGAAATTCTGATGGAGATATTCTCACTTATTTACTGATGCATGTTTGAAGGCTGTGCTTCCTCCATTTGTTCAGCATTTCGAGGTGTGCTTGCAGCAGATGAGTCCCAGTCATTAAAAGACTGTTAAAAGATGGTCACACCTTTTTAAAAGGATTTAATCCGTGCATTTTCTTTTGAAAGCTGTCTTGGTAAATTGTTGTGGAGAAACAAACAAAAAGAAGTTAAAAAAAATAAATTAAATAGTGTTCATTCATTTTGGTTTGCATGGAAAAAAAAAAAGATGTGTTTTCTTAAAAAGGGAACAATTGTTTCTGACTTTCCAAAATTTTGCTAAAAGAACCTTGTTTTCTTAGTCCTGCTGACTTATTTTCTTTTTGCCATTCCATCATATCTATTTTTAATGTTAGTGCTGAGGGGCTGTACAGAACTAAAAATAATCAGAGAGCATCTTTATTTCCTTTTTTTTTTTTCTTTTTTTTCCTGCCTCACTGATCAAAATTGCAAAGGAGTCCATTGTAGGGATGCTGGAGATCATGACTGTGCTGCTGATGAGGTTGAGGGTCAGCAGGTGTCTCTGCAGCCATGAAACCTGAGACAGCTGTGGATTGCCAGCTGCCCAAGAGGTGAGCTGGGATAGTGGCTTCTGTCCAGAGCTGGAGGCTGATGGACACCATGATGTCATGTCTGAGGTGACACAGACCACATAAGGTTTTTCCCTGGCTGGGGGTCCCTCTGCCACAGCCAGAAACTCCCTGTGGGGTGATGTTAGGAGGAGTTCAGGGGCTCTTGATACAAGAGTCAAATGTCAGTGAGGTCTCTGAGAGCATCACAGGTGTCAGCACCAAACCTGGTCCCAGCCACAGTCCTGGCCTGGTTTGGGGTCGATGGTGCAAGGTACTCGCAGGAGGAAAGCCATCTTGGGGCTCCTCTGCACTGTCCAGCCCCTCTCAAAATAGGCCAGGGGAGCCCTTGGATGGTCATTGGAGGAGGCAGTGGAGAAGGGGAGGGTGGGATACAGGGAGTTGCCAAGTGGTGGGTCTCTGCAGGAGGACTCGGGCTGTACCTGTGGCCTGGCTCATGCCACTCTTCCAGTAGATGAGTGGGACCTCTGCCCTGCTTATGAGCTGAGCCCATATCCTGGTGAGGAGACAGCACCATTCCTCCTGGTTACTTTACCATAAATACTGCCAAAGGCTGAATACTGCCTTTGTGTTTCCATAGTGCTGCTCTGAGAGAATGAATAATTGGTCTGCCCCTCGTTGGGCAAATGGGAGTTCAAAGGAAGCCCTGCATTTCCAATGGAGTTACATTTGAAGCAGTCTTTTGGGTTTTTTTCATGTGAATTGCAGTGTTTGACTGTGTGACACTCTGTCATGTCAGAAGGGATTTGTTTACCTCTGTCGGTCTCATTGGCTCTGTCAGCAGAGCTCACTGTTACCGAGTGGGGGAAACAGGCACTGGGATGTATAGGTCCTACAGAAATCCTGCAAATGTGGTGTTTGATTTAAGAACCAAACTGAACCTGATGTTTTAGATCTGGAGGACTGTTTCTATCCAATTATAGCACTGCAAGTAACACATTTTGATCTTTAAAACCTTGGCAATGTCCCTCCAGATCTATATTCTCTTTGAAAAAATACTGCCTGAAATATTTCTGCAGCAACAGTTCAGGCACAAATTTGCTTTTGTCAGTGATGTCTGCTCAAGTAATCATGACAGTTTCATACTGTTTTCCTTGAAAGGCCTGTATCTGTCAGATGCTAAGCCTTACAAAATATTGCCTGCTGGAAAAGCGTGTTATGTGCAGATTTATGCAGGGCAGCTCACCAAGTGAAATTTCTGTGGCAGGGGATGAATTCAAGTGCGTCTTGTCCTTAGATGTTTGAATAAGAATTTGAATCTGTTTTCTGACAAGTAGCTGTTTGGCCTAACCCTCCTTCCCTCCCCAAATACTGCAAAATTATGATTTAGGCATGTGGTACTAATAAAACAAATTATGCAGAATTAAAGTTGGATGGTCCAGTAGCTGGGATATGGAAATGGGTATCGCTAGGTGTGAGTCATGCCCCTACATCTCAGCAGCTGTGATGCGGAGGAGCATACGGGTCGTAATCCCATGGAACCAGAGGACTGGAGGTAACTCTGAATGACTGCAGTGGCTTTCAGCAGTTGATCAGTGCTGTGGGCCATCCATGTATGCTGTGCCTCGAGTATTCCTCAGTGCTGAGTAGACTGTGCAGGGGCTCAATTCAATAGCTGTGGCTCCTATGAGGCATCAGCCTGCTATCATCCTGTGCCCGAGCTGCAGAGACAAGGGTCTGTTTGGGAGTCAGAATTGGCACAGCTTTGAGCCTGCTGGTGAACATTGAGCTGGTGTCTTATGAAGGAAAGGTGTTCTCCTGCACCATGTGTGTGCATTTAATTTTCAGGCCAGTGACCCCAGTCTTTACACCTTTGCCTTGGTGGAGAGAAGGGTTGCAACATGAGTCAGCTCTGTCTCAGTGGTTTGGGGCAATCTTCTCTTTGATGGCCATCGGGGAGGGCTTCTGTGTTCATTTCCTATGGAGGTGCCCCAGTGTGAAATACTTCTCTCAGCAGAGGTTCCTGCAGCTCTCTGAGCAATTTGGAAAGTTAAATGGTATTAGTCTGTGTACAGCACAGGAATGCCAGTCACTAAAAACATTGTGTGTCACTACAGTGCTAAACTCTCAGTTCTGCATCCTGGTTGCACCACTCCCAGGTTTTTCAAGGCCAAGAAGATCGTTATGGGCTTTTGGTCCGACTTCAGCATAAAAAGGATTGTGGGATGTCATGTAATGATTTACACATTCAGCTCAATAAGCTAAAGCTGAAACATATACTTCCAAAAGGCATTCAACTTTTGTGGAATAAATAAAATCCTGCTCCACTTTGGAGTCACTGACAAAAGTGCCATTTGCTTCAGTGGTGTCGGAGTTTCCAACCGAGCTTCCAAGTGATCCCAAATTTACCACTTCTCTCATTCCTGTCTAATTATACTTAAGTAAAATTTTGCTTTACTGGGGACAGTAAGGCAAACAAGATGTGACTTGTTCTTTTTTAAGCTCCCTTAAAAAAAGTGCTTTTTTCAGCTGCACATTGATATTTTCACTGGGCACTATGATTGTGTGTGTTCTTCCCTCACTTCTTAATTTGTTCTTCTGAATTATCTTTCTTCAAATGTACAGGTTTTTGTTTTTCAGGGTACTTGAAGAATGCAAGTCCCAAAGACAGGAGTGTGCAATCCAGCAAGAATAAAGTATATGTGGATGTGTATGGGCAAGGGATGTATCCAGCTGGCAGCAGTGTACAAGGTTGAGGTAACAAAATGGAGCAACACATTTCTAAATGGGGACTCTGATGCTGTAGCTGCATTATGTTGTTTGTCTATGAACTACACGATACATAGGTTATTTTAGCACTGTTATTACTAGTTTATAAAGCCATATTTAAAATCGTACACTTAATTGTAACATAACTTTCAATTGTGCACTGTGTTGATCTATGTACATATATATGAAGATCTGTATATTTTGTCTTTATGCTGTATGTCATTGGTGTGTAAATTATAACTAATGGATCTAAAATAACCTTTCTGGTTCATGTCCTTATTCTGTGTCTGTGCTTTCTGTACAGCTGTGAACAGCTGAGAGTTGCTCTCTTGAGAGTGGGGATTGCATGAAACTTTAATGACCAGTCAGTTAAGCCCTCATCTCCCTAGGCAAATACTTTAGCTGCCAGCATTGTTCAAATGGAGTCATTCTGTCACTGATCCCCTCTTCCCTTGACGCTCAGGAAGGATTTCAGGGTGTAGCACAAGAGGAAGGACTGACATAAACTTGGGTGTGAGGAGGGGTCTCTGCTCTCCTCGCTCTGTTTTATTGCTACTGCTACTGGTGTGAAAATAAGTAATCCTGAGAAGGCAACTCCGTTAGGAGTGCAGAAGCTGTAAGGTCTTTGCTCAGAGCACTGTGGTAACTAGTTTCACTGTATTTTTGAAAATTTTGAGCAAGTGCAAGTCCTCAGCCAGGCGTAGCATGCTGCGCCAAACCAGCAGAGGGGGTGCATGGCAGGAGACATGACCTGGCTGGAACAAATACAGGGCAACAGTGGGCAGATAATAAGGTGCAAGACTATACACAAATCTTCCAGACCTAACAGAGGCCTGACATCAAGTCCAACTTCTAAGTGATGGTCTCAGTGTTGCATTAAAAAACCAAAAAAAAGCAACCCCCAAAACACCCAACCCAACCTACCAAAAACAACACAACCCCTCCAAAAAACCAAGTCAAGCCCAAGCCTATAGTACCATTCTAGTAGATTTTTAGCTCTTTTCACTGCCTTACACTTTTATGGCTGGTTAGTTTGTTCACAGACTTTCTCTCCATGAAGGCTAGAAATTTCCATGTGTTTAATAAACATGGATGTCAGAAACATGCACCTAGGTTTAGATACAGGACTTGAACCATTACATATTGCAAGCTGGAAGAGCTGTCAAGTTCAGGTCTCTCTCTGTGTTCCAATGAACTTCTGTCTTGGTAAAATATTCACAAACTCTGTTTATCCCCTACTCCCAAAAACTTTAAATTGGGGCGTGTGAGAAATATTCTGGATGCTACACAGTAGTTCTGGGCCATATGGGCACACACAGCTGCTTACTGCAGCTTTGCCAGTGGGAGTTTGGTCAATTATAGTTACTGGTGGTAAACCTGATCCTTACTTCAGGGAGTGCTGCCAGAAAGGTGAGGGTGGGTGCCTGTGGCCTCTGCGTGATGAGGTGGAGGCAGGCATATGGTCCAAGAGTGCCCCAGGACAGCAACCCTCGAGGAGTTGCACAAATAAGTTCCCTGAAAAGCCATTTTTCTATTGGCCAGATCCTGTGTGGCAATGTCCTTGCTCATTGCAGTGGGATTGGACTAGATGGCCTGTAAAGGTCCATTCAACCCCAAACATTCTAATATTGCTCATTTTCCAATTAAATTGTTCACAGCAGCTGATCAGAAGTCTCTGCCAGCTTTTCCCTCATGCTGATGTCTGTTGTGAGACGGGCTCAAGGGTGCAAGGTGGGTGCCCAATATGTCCTGGGAGACCTGAGCCATCTGTGTAGAGATGGCTGACAGGTTCCAGGTGAGACCTGAGAGCAGGAGCAGCAGCTGGAGGCCAGTCAGGCTATCTACAGCATCTGAAAAGATGGCTAAACAGCTGCAAACAAATCCTACCTAAAGGGGACAACTCAAGGGAAAATGAATAAAAGTCATGGTGGTGTTGCAACTAATATTATTCAATGTTTATATTATGGTAGGGCCCAAATAATCTGGCCAGCATGAGTCTTTGCATGCAATGTTCTTCAATGGCTCATATTACCTACTGTGAAGTTTGCAGTCTGAGCAAAAAAGGTGCAACAAGAGAGAGAAGAGAAAGATAGTCTCTTGTCTATGTTGTCTGTGCATTTAGCCATGTACATTTTATTTTATATTAAGACTTTTCTAGGCTTTTCTAGGTGCCTGCATTGTAATCCATGGAGATCTGCTCTGAGTGGCCATGCAACCTCAGGGCTCCTCAGCAGACCAGAGCTGTCTGCTGCCGGGTGAGCTGAACTGCTCCCCCTGCACTGACTGCATGTCCCAGATCTCCGTGGGGGACAGTGGAAGATGAACGTGGTTCAGGAGTGTACCCTATGGTCAGACATCAAATTCAACACCTCAACCCCAGGCTGAATCCCACCCAAAACCTGTTGTGTCTTTACCTGAAAGCCCAGTGATCATCTCTACTTGGATACTTTTTCTGGGCCATGATGTACCGTTTCAGACAGGGGAAGTTGTTCAAGGGAACTACAGACTCTTAACACTGAGCACTCCCTGGTTAGGAAACACCGGAGTTCTGTTGCACACGTAGTATTAATGCCACCTCTTTTTGCATAGCTATGGAGTGCAGATTCCAATTCTTTCTTTCTCTTACTATTTTTTTTTCTCCTTAAGACCTTTGCCTCATCTGATGCAGGGGGTAGAGACTGATGAATTAATGATGAACTGATGGGGATTTCTTTTGAAGTGTGAATGCCGAGCCTGCCCTACTGCACAGGATTCAAGTCCTACAATGGAAGCAAAAGGATTAGCTTCCTCATGAGCTTCTCTGTGGTAGTCATTACCATGATTTCTGGGTGCTTCAAAAATACTAACAAGTTGATAAACACAGTAATAGACAAGACTAGAAAGATAGAGTTGTCAAGAACCTTGAAACTAAGTGCAAGAAATCGGAATTTGATATGGGAAGAGCCAGTGGGTGGACTCAAAGAAAGAAGGAAAGGCATAAACAAGTAATAGGCATCAAACAGTTTCTTAGCAGAAACAGTTTATGTGGGTTAGAGGGCCTTAGAGAAGTGCTGCTTAGGATGGAAATTGAGGGTCTAAAATAAAGCCTTGTTTATCAAAACAGGGAGGAAATTATTTAAAGGAGAAATGTGATAAATAATAACATTTGGAGAGAGGACACATGGGCTGTCACCAGGCAGAAGTTTTTCTGTCCTTCACAGGAGGCTCTGCAGTGGCTGAGGGTGTGCTAACCTTACAGACAGCAGTGAAAGGAGCTGAGTTTTCTCTGCCCAGGTGTGAAGGCTTTGAGGTTAGGCTGTGCTTCGCCATCATTTCAAAGGCAGCATTTCTCTGGGAGCCACCTGAAGCATGGTTATTATCTAGTAAGCAGCTTTGATTTATCAACTACATCTATGCATAGGGAAATTGCTGTAATTTCACATGCAGTGATTCACTGTGACAAAGAGAACCATAATTACCCAGGGTGCAAACTTCACCGCATGCTAATGCGGCTCTTGTTGCTGTGGCTTCTTGGTGCTGTGAGTGCAGAAATAGCCCGTGGAGCAGGGAAAGGTGATTGCTCCCAGGAGGATATGAAGTATTTGGAGGTAGAACAGCCTGCTCACTGTTGCTTGGGAGACCCAGGGCCGAACATAGGAAAGGTTGCCCCTACCCCAGCCTTTCTCTGCGCCCAGCCCTATTTTTGGTCCTGCCGCTGAAGATCATCAGTGATTCACTGTCACACAGTGATTCAGAAGGGGAAAATGCGAAGGTTTGCTGGTGCAGAAAGCATCACTGTGAAAGCAGGTGGCTCCCAAACGTGTGCATGCTTTGATAAAGCAGAGGGTGAAGTTTGTGCCTGCTCTCCTGAGTTGTTGAGCAAGTTGTGAACAGCCCATGCTTTTTACAGCTCCAGAGAATTTTCCTGTAATATTTCAACTAGTAAAGTACTGTTACACATTTTAAAGGTGGGACTGTAGCTACTCTGCCTGCCCGGCTTAGTGCTATCTGAATAGTAAATATTCTCCCAGCTATTTTCTGAAAGCCAGTGCAGCCCGGCTATTCCCATAAAATAATTCAAATATTACACTCACTTTATTCTACATGTCTTATCAAACATGAGTTTGGATTTGATTGTAGCACATAACCAGCTACCAAAATCCTGCAGAATAACAAAGAATTGTAAAAGTGTGAGGATGATATGAAGAATTTCTATCTGCTGTACCTATTGTTAGGTATTTGATTTCTGCTGAGGCCAAAAGAAGAGAACTGAAGAGGAGGAAAAAGCAACTCCATCTGATACACCATTTATATAGCTATGGATACATTTGGAATCCACTTGAAGCGTCAGAGTGAATAACAGCCTTTTTAAACCCTGCTTACTGAAGTGGTTCACAAAATCAAATCCCTCAGAAAAGTTGTTAGAGGTCTTCCTTTTTTTAATTGAAAGCCATGAAAACATTAGTACTTTTACAGTAAGCCAAAAAATATGACAAACAAGAATGAATGGTATGATTTTAAAGTTAATCTCTCTGTGGTTTTGGACCTGGCTAACAAGATGCATAAATACTACGTGCTTCATAATGATTTGCTTTGACTACTATTATTATTATTTATATTTTTTAATCCGTACATAGATTTTGGAGAGCTTTGGAAACATGTATCACCTGAGCCTGGTAGCATCAGAAATTACCATGTGCTGTGAAATACTCTGGGAAATAGCCAGGATTGGTGAGGGAGAAAGAGCAAGCATTTAAATAAATGGGGTAAACCAGAAGCTGTGAATAGGAGGAGGATAATAGAAGACAGGCAATCATTTCACACTTGCAAATGTATGGTTATTATGTGAAGCTTTAAAATTCTAGCTAGTATGATTGTAAAGCTTCATGGGGAAGAAAGGGGATGAGATCCACAGGAGGGTGTCTCTCTCCATCTTATTTGATGCTGTGATACCTGACAATAGAGATCAAGTGGCTGCAGCAGGCAAGTTCCTGCTCACAAAGTCTGTATGAAGCAGCCTGCTTTATTGCAATTATGGGTCAGTCTGACTTGAAGTAGCTTCTGCTGGTGAAGAGGTCAGGCAGATTTTGTGATAAACTTTTACCAGTCTAAAACCAGCCTCCAAATCTCAGTGCCATCTTGAAAGTTTCAGAACGGCTTCTATAAGATTACCACAAAATTGAGCATTTCCCATGCTAATAAGGTGACAAACTTCTGGATTTGCTGCTGATGTTTGAGGTTTCCTTCAGAATGGGAACTAACCATTAGTAGATTCTGTGACATCTTTTACTTGCAGAAATCTAAGTGCATATTTTTCTCATTGAATGGTAAGTCAGGAAGAGGTTCATTTGTCACCTAAATTAAACAGCCTCTCAGCTCTGCAGACAATCTTGTATTCTACTAGCTTTTGATGGCTGAAGAGATGGCAAGGGGGAAAAGAAACTGGGATGAGGAAGAAAATGATAAATACAATACTTAATATTCAGGTAGACATGTTTATAAAATCATAATGTGTACAGCCTTTATTACATATAGTGATGATTAAATTTTACACATACAGAAACATGGCAGAAATGACTCAAAGGAGACACAAATAATTTATTTTGGGGTGAATACTTCCCTGCAGCCTGGAATGGTGCAGCCCCCTGGGGCAGCACCTCCACACGCTTTGTGCCACTCAATGAGGCAAAAATTGTTGAAGAAGAACGAGTCATTCTGCAGCATTTCAGCTTGCAAATCTTACGAAACTTTCCTGTTTCCATTCAGGCTCAAGACCGAATGATGCTTCAAACTAAAAAAAAATTTAGGGAAATGAATTTGAGGCAGCCCTGGCCCAAGAAGCTGTTCACACCATACCCCTTATCTGATTCCATGCTGCTGGGAGGCACCAGGGCCAATTATTAATTGCACATCCCCAAACTTCTGTGCTGGGGTTAAAATGACAACTTAGGCGTCAATCACCCTGATTTTGATCTGGTATAACAGTGCCCCGAATAAGGAAAGGCCCAACAAAGTCCCTGTTTAGCTGGTTTTTCATTCTCGCTCTGTGTGTAATCTCCCTCAAACAGAAGTGCTGTTTTTAACTGTAATCTAAGCCTATTTGCCCCTGTACCAGAGCTGAGGGTAGCTCATGTCATCAGACCACTGCTAACATAAGCACACGAAGCTTTGTTAAGCAAGTAAATATTTTTTCTCTTTGACATGTGAATGAAATGAAATAGATATAAGTGATTGACTGGCACCGGAGATGTCAGACCCCTTGGATGCCCCCCTTCTGGCCTAGTTTAGTCAGCACTTTGTTCCATATGTATTCAAAAATGTCATTAGTTTTTGTTTATCCAGAACTCTAAATGAATGAATGATGTTTGTATTTTAAAGTGCTGATCTTTCCGTCCTGTAACCTCCCCATCCTAAGCAGGGTATAGTCAGACAGTTTAACATTCAAGCCAAGTGAATCAGGCCACAAGTTTTCAGCAACAATATTACATCATCTAATGCAGACATACCATGCTTTTGAAACGTGTTGTGCTCCCTACTTGGTGCTCCATCTCTTAGCAGCCATATATGAGGAAGCAGAAATAAATCATCCACTTCGCATTCAGCAAAACATCACTGCGGATGACTGAAGTTGGGCTTCTACCTTACTTGCCTTCGGTTTGCTTGCGCTGTTCAGCCTCCTCCTGGTTGTTCTGACAAGTCTCCAGCAGAGCTGGCTGCTCCTGCACACGATGATGTGCGCCCTCCTGTTCATGCAGTCTGCCATCTCACTAGGAGAGGATTGAGTAGTGAAACTTTTGATCATAAATATTCCTATTTTCTTTCCTGGGGAAAATTGAAAGAGACTCTGAAGAGATCTGCTGGAAGAAGCTGCAAAAAAGACCCTGACACCTTTCTTCAAGGGGTTGTCCATGTGACACTGTTGTTGATTTTAATTTTGTATTATTCCTAGAACAGAGACATGAGATGTCCCATGCAATCTTGCCGTATTTATACATCAGGGAAGTGTACATAACTGTTGTTTGTGCCTCTTTCTTCTATTGCAGAATCCTTGTTGATGATCAGTTGCTGTCAGCTGCAGGGAAGTTCCCAGGTATGTCCTGAATCATTCCTTTGCAAACACCTCTTCTGTGCTTGCCTTGATGAATACACAGGTGGTGGTAGCACAGCATTGAAAGAATGCTTGGTTGACTCCTGGATCCCCCTGTGCTGACAAATCTGCCTCCTTAGTTTCTCTTGTTTCAGTTCCTGACCACCTACTCTTCATTTTGTGGTGTCTGGGTGTAGCTGTCCAAGTCTACGTGCTCTCTGGATTCAGAGTGTTGTGCTGAAACACATGCCTCCAGACTTTGCTGCATCTCACCAAATCAGGTGTCTCTTCTGTGTTCTTGTGGAGGGGAAACCAGGGCCCAACCTTCTCCCTCTGTGTTGGCTATTTACTGTGGAGCTCTATTTAAATAGAAAGACTTGTACATCCTTGAAAATTCCCTCTCCACCCCTTGCTTAGGATCTTCCTCACAACAGCTCTCAGGGTGGCTGCACTGGATTTGGGTGGGCCCCAAGGGAAATCCCTCCACTGGATTCCCCTGCCACTGCATGGCATGAGGACATCCACAGAAGAGGTGCTGGCCCTTAATTATCACATCTGCAATGACACCTGTCCTTCAGCTTCTGCCTCTGTGGTGACAGCATATCTTCCCACTGTTTCCATAGAAATGTGACACACCTGTGTGGTGTAGGCAGTGTGGCAGTAATTTAGCAATTTGTAAATTATTGATGGGCAAAAGCGGGAAACAGTTCAGGCAAACAGCAGAAACTTTGAACAATGTACTCAATTTTTTGGTTTAGGATTGCTGAACATCTCTTAAACCTCAGCTCTACATCTGCTGACAACAAATACGGCACACGCCAAAAATGCGGCTGGATTAAAAGCTGCAAAGTAATGATTCCAACACACCTGACAATCCCAATCCTTCCCCTTTGGCAACAGAAAAGGAAAATGAGTAAGACTGTGTAATCCTACCTGCACCTGATCCAGGAATTTTTCAGGGTCTTTTGTGTTGTATTAAGGCAAAATATGGAGTTAATTTCAGAGAATAACATTTTTATAACAAGATTTTTAAATTCACTTTGTCACAAGAATGCACTATTATAATTTTCTAAAATTAATATTAATATTAATATTCTCACAATTTTTCAATTCAGTTGTACACATATCCTCTGTTATTTTCTACTAGTATTCTACCAGTATTTAAGTTATAAACTATTTTTCAGCCAACAGCCAAACATTAAGTGATGGGGAAAGGCAAGATAAAGAAAATCTACTAATCTGGCAAATGTATTTACATGGACTTGAAGAGGAGGCCTTCCTTTGCTGCCAAGTGCTTTGGATGTGCTTTACACACAGCCACGGGAGGGCAGTGAATGACTTGGATATGCAGCTTCTTTCTAGTTTTTATCTGTTTTTTAATCGTTTCGTTTCCCTTCCACTGAGCTCCTATCTTGTCAAGAAATAAAAATTTGACGCTGATGCGAGAAAGGGGATTTGATTTTCATTTCCCTCTGCGGGTTTGGCACATTTTCTTCACATTCTTGTTAGTTCAGCTTATCATCAGTGTGTGGAGAGCGTGTGATACCATCCCTGGTGCTGCATGCACGGCAAGAAGGGAGCGGGGGAAACGTGTTTGCACAACTCTCGTGTTTGCACAACTTTCAAGGTCAGGACTTCCTTCCAAGAAAAAAAAATAACAGAGAGCCCACAAACAGTTTAGTGGTTTTCTGTGGTGCTCACAAGTTGTCCTAGGTACACTCCAAATTATTCCTTCTTCTTTGAAAGACCTGACCCACATTCCACACAGGTTTCAGCCAACAAACAGTTTAATAAAATCATAGTTCTAGACCCTCCTGTGGGTTGCTAATAGGCTGGTGTCTCTTTGCCTTAGCTTTTTGCTAAGTTAGCAAAGGGTAAAAGTTGTAGTTATAATCAGAATTAGATATTTTTGGTAAAACCAAAGGGAAACAAACGTTCTCATAATCAGTGTTAGTGACCAGCAGGTCTCTGACAACTAGAAATGTCAGGACCAGCTCTCGAGACTGACCCTGTATGCCTTTCTATCAAAGGTATAGAAATTGGCAAATAGTCAGGATCAGGGGAAGTCCAGCCTAGCAGCAAGCAGAGACAGCCACATACCGGCTGGACAAGTGCTCCATAGAGCACGAGCACGAGTTTTACAGTTCACAGCAGAAGCGATGTTTGGAACATTTGGAAGCAAGTTAGGGAGAACAAAGGCTGTTTCTGTGGCACACACAGTGAGGGGAGGAGAGGAGAGCATCCGCAGCCTGCCAAGGCGGTATGAAATATATGCCTGTGTCTCAATATGCCAGAAGCTTCTGGGCTTTATTCCCAGAACTCCCACTGGCATGTATGACCTTGTGCTAGTCACCCACGCTTGCCATGCCTTAGTTTCCCCATTGCAAACTGGGGACAAGAGTACCTCTGAGCATCTGTCAAGGAGCCCATTTTGTAACTTCAGGATTGCAGGGAGAGGGTGTCTTTTGAGTAGTATCAGCTCTCCAGCATTTTGGAGCTTTTTGACATTTAAGGTAGAGTAGCTAGCCTTTGCATCACAGAAAAAGAAGGTCACAGCAGAGGCAAAACTCACATTTCCCCAAGTACAACCTTCGCCAGCTTCTGATGGAAGAACCACCCTTAGCAGCTGACAAGGTGGGAGCTCTGTGACTGGTGCCAAGGTAGTTTTGACTCCATGTACAGATACAGTGTACAGATACACTGGCCAGATGCGTAACAGTAGGCTATTGACCCATCCTTTCTGCTGCCAGCTTGTCTGGCCACCAGTTCCCAGTGCAAGGTTCAGCCTGCCACGCTGGCAGGAGGGGATGTTCAGGCAGCACTGGAAAAGCAGAAGGAGCCTGACCCTTAGCCGTGAAGGGCAGATGAGAAACCATGAGGTGACAGATGAAAATCTCGATTTGGCCAGCCTGATGCTTGCTGGGTCGGACTCCACATGCCCACTGTGAATGGATTGGACTCGCTGTGTAGGTACATGTGTGATTTATCTGTCAGTGGTTTCACACAGATTTACAAATCTGGCTTATTTTGCATGGAATTACAGCCTCCCAGATCTGCCTTGGGTTGCAACATGTTTCTTTCAAATTAAGGTTTGGATCCAAAATCCAATCCATTTGGATTTTACATCCAAAATTGAATGTAAACTTCAAGAAGTAGGATTTCTCTGTACTTACACTGCTTTCACAAATTCACCTATATCTAACTGAGCCTTCAGGCTCATACCCAACACTGGTGCATGAGCACAAATCCCTACACAGCCCACCAGTAACTGATTTCTGGGGGAAAGAGGGATAGCATTTCTGCTATTAGATCCTTGTTCCCTTTTCTAATTGGCTACCTCAATGGTCAGGGGAGTAAGTTTGTTGACAGAAACATCTTCTAATAAAGTTTTGTAACAAAACAGGAACTAATATAGAATCTGTATCTGCAGAGACACTTGTGTTACCCCCTCTCAGCAGTAAATGCAGCACGGGGGCTGTGACCATTTCAACTGTTTCAAATATAGAACATTGCATACTGTCAGCTGGTTCCTTGTGACCTATTTACCAATAAGCAGACAGTTGCCTTTTATATATCTATACATCTATATATCTATTTATATTTAAAGTATTATTTATTTTTATACTTTTGATACTGGAGCTTCTCCCAGCATCCCAACAACCAGTTTTAAAAACTCATCTCCTCTGAGGTCTTGGCAGCCCATTTGGCCTCCAAGTTCTCCATTTATAAAGTAGGAACAATAATCTCTCATTTTTTCCTCTTCTGAAGAAAAATACACTGGAAACTGAGTTTCCTATGCCCTAAGATAGAGACATATGAATACCAAGAGTAGATATTTTTTACTTTTTTTTTTTTTTTTTTTTTTTTAAATTTTGGTTTTTTTTACCTTGGGGGCAATTTGT
>WEKY01038535.1:104228-166626 GCA_013390045.1 Picathartes gymnocephalus
TTTTTTTTAAAATATTGGATGTTGTTACCTTGGGAGCAATGTGTAAAGACATGGACAAATAATGCTGTGTAGAAGGCTGGAAACCTGCCTTGGTGCATACAGGTCCCATCTGTGTAACTACAAAGTTTCCATTGAAGGAGTACTGATGTTTCTCCTGCAAGAAACATGTTATGCTGGGTGGAAAGGGTAGTATGGCTTATGGCTGGCAGGTCAGTGTCAAGTGAAGGTGGAGGGAACCAAAGACAACCCCACACCAATGCACCCCAACCTCCAACAGTGCCTTCAGCACCAGAGCACAAAGTCCTCCTCATTATTACCTATCCCTTCACGGGAGATATTTTTTGACCCTAACTTCACCCAAGTGATTTATTCTTTACCAAAAATGACTCCAAATGCAGTCTAAATTCACTGGAAATACCAAAAAAATGTTAATCTGAGTCAACCTGATGGGAAATTTAGGTTCTGAGAGCTATTTCTGTTGCCTGTAGAGCTGAAAGCCAAATGCTTCTTTTCCCAGGCTATGCAGTGAAGTGGGTGGTGGAAGGGGAGAGAAGAACATGAGGTTACCAAGATTTCACTAAGATTAGTCTTCACTAAGAGTTTTTAGACAAGCCTGGTTTTGTTGCTGTTGTTATTTTTAAGCCACCAAATAAACAAGAAATGTTAATGACATCAGTAATCCCTCATGGACATATGCCTGGTCATTAACTTCACTTATTTTCCTAAGAAAAAGCAACAGCATTACATTGTGTTGATGCTTTTTCAAGAAAATATCACTGGCAAATAATCTTCTTAAGGAAGTGCAAGTGGCTGGAGGCAATGCTTGGGGCTGAAAAACACAAAGTGGGCTCAAAACAAAACAACTGCTACTCTCCATGCTACTCTGCTGCTGGGCCACCCTCAGAATACTGATAGAAAGAGGTCTGGTTAGCCAGGCACCAGCTCACAAAACGAAAGGGTTTGACCACCTTTTCCGATTGAAGAAAGCAATGTTTGATCAGTGAACACTGTCATATCTTATAAAGGGTAGAAGATAAATCAGCTACCAGATAATTATAGTGTCAGAACAGTAGATCAAGTCCATCTCTGCTGCATGCCAGTGGAATTCTGATACACTTGACCAAATTTATTCAGTATTTTTATCTGCTACATCAGTCCCGGTTAAACTTCTAATGAAGGTGGTAATAGCTGTTTTCCAGTGGGCCTTCAAAGGATTTTTTGAGGTGTTCTCAAACTCTGTTTTTCCTCCTCTTCATAGCATTCCCTTTCATTCTAAACAGAAAAACATCCTCATCCTCTAGATCTGATCCTACTCTTTCAGTTTCATCTCTTACTGTGTAGTCAGTCCTGGCCCTTCTTCATTGCATCTCTTAATTTTGGTATGAAAGAACCAAACCTTGGTGAGATCCATGCTTGTACTGCCCAGCCTGAATTGTTGCCTCACTTTTATAATTTTTTCTTCACTTATTGTGGTGGGTTGGCTCTGGCTGGACACCAGATGCCCACCAAAGCTGCTCTATTGCTCTTCTCAGCTGGACAGGGGAGACAAAAGAGAACAAAAGTGCTGTGGGATGAGACAAGGACACAGAGAGATCACTGAGCACTTAACATCATGGGCAGAGCAGACTTGACTTGAGCAAATTAATTTAATTTATTGCCCATAAAATCAGATAGATTTGAGACAATGGGAAACAGTCCCCAGCCTTAAAAATACGTCCCCACCCCTTCCTTCTCCCTGGGCTCAAATTTATTCCTGCATAAATAGTGGCAACCTCTTCCGATCCGAGCAGCACAGGGGGGTGGGGCATGGGGGCTGTGGTCAGCTTATCACACCTTGTCTCTGCTGCTCCTTCCTCCTCACGGGGGAGGACTGCTCACACTCTTCCCCTGCTCCAGTGGGGAGTCCCTCCCACAGGTGGCAGTCCTCCATGGCTTCTCCGATGTGAGTCCCTCCCACAGTCTGCAGTTCTTCATGAACTGCTCCAGTGTGGATCCTTTCCATGGAGTGCAGCCCTCCAGGAACAGGCTGCTCCACTGTGGGTCCCCCCACGGGGCTACAAGTCCTGCCAGCAAACCTGCCCCACTGTGGGCTCCTCTCTCCATGGGTGCTCAGGTCCTGCCAGGAGCCTGCTCCAGCACGGGCTTCCCACAGGGTCAGAGTCTCCTTTGGGCATCCAGCTGTTCTGGCATGGGGGGTCCTCCACAGGCTGCAGGTGGAACTCTGCTCCCCCTGGGCTTCCATGGGCTGCAGGGACACAGCTGCCTCACCACAGTCTGCACCAGGGGCTGCAGGGAAATCTCTGCTTTAGCACCTGGAGCACCCCCTCCCCCTCCTTCTTCACTGACCTTGGTGTCAGTCTGCAGAGCTGTTTCTCTCACATGTTCTTGCTGCAGTTGCTGTTGCAGAGTTCCCTTCTCCTGCCCACCCCAGCTTAAATCTGTCATCCCAGAGGCTCCATTCACTACTTGCCGATGGCCTCAGCCGTGGCCAGCAGAGAGTATGTGTTGGAGTTGACTGGCACTGGCTGCAGTGGACATAGGGGAAACTTCTGGTAGCTTCTCACAGAAGGCTCTGCTGTAGCACATCCAATACTCTTATCAAACTACACCCTTCCTCCCTACTCCCCAGGAAGATGGGCATATGATACCTGCAAATTCTAGGAAAGTCTGTGACAAAGACTTTAGTAAGTGTGGTGCAAAAGCACTTTACGTTTTTGTGATCTTTATGAGCCTCTTTGCCTTTATTTTTGCTCTAATGGAATTCAGTGAAACTTTTTTTCATTTTTTCTTGTGCTGGGGAATTAAATTCTCTAGGAAGTCTGCATATTTATATGTTCAATTAGGCCTTCCTTAAACCATGGGGTTATCAGGGCTAGGAGAACTTCTGGGAGCCCAGAGCAGAGCCAGGAGGGTGTGTAGGAGATGCTCCAGTAATGGCTGGTGGAATAGACTATTGCCTAGACTATGCTGTGTGACAAGGTAGCTGCTGGAGCACAATCTTGGCCAGTCTGATGAGGTCTGATGGCAAGAGAAGTTAGTGGCAACAAACTGATGGGGTTGTGTTGTTGTATCTTTAGGGCAGGAGATCGATTTCTTTATCTTGTTTTCTGCTTTTTATCATTCCCTGTCACTATCTCTAAAGTTCATATTGCACTCAGCTGTTTTGCCTGTGCTTGGTCTATACAGAATTTCCACCAGAGCAGAATTGGAGCTGGACTCTTGGCCCATGCGTGGCCAATAGTAAAGCTGGTGACACAGGCCATGAGAGTTATGAGCTTATTTCCCTGGTCTGATCACAGAGGGATAAACCAGTCCTTATATATTATGAGGCAATAATATGAGCTAATGATCGAGTTTTCCTACTCAAATTTTAATAGCCATGCTTTTTAATTCCAGCAAGAACAAATCTGACACAGACTCTGGCCAGGCCAATAATGATTGCCAGTTCCCGTTACACCTTTAAAAGTTGAATAATATATGTAGCACTTGCAGTGTTTTAGAGGCACTTAACACTGCCAAAGAGCTGAACAAGCACTATTGCATTTCACACTCATTTCTGTCAAGCAGCTGTTCACAACTACTAACCCCATCAACCTTCCTGCAATGAAACTCGGGTCTGAGGAGAGACAAGGGTGAGTTTTTAGCTCATGCACATCCTTGCAGTAATGCAGCTCTCTGTTTTCCACTCTGGAGTGAGATTACATCTGTCTGCACCTAGCCATGTAAGTGTGCCTCTCATGGCTGCTCATGTTTCTCTTTCTTCTCTTCATTGTGGGTTCAATGGGGAAAATTTTGCAGTTTTGTGTTTTGTTTTCTTCAGGCGTCTGCAAGCAATTTTGATTCTTTGCAGTGAACGCAGGTACATGAAGTGTTAGCCTGAGTGTTCCTGTGCTTTGCAGCAGAAAGCAGAACTAAATACTAATGGAGTCTTCCTAGCTAAAAAGGCAGGTGACCAAGCTCATTTCTGGAGATGTTGCTGCAATGTCAGCTGCTGCAGACTGCTGCTGTGCTCAGCATCTCCTTGGGTCCATTACACAGTGAACACCTGGGGTCACTGTGCACTGGAGTCACAATTTTTCCCTTCTCTCCCTTCTGGAAAGGAAGATGGAATTAAACGAAAGGAAGACTGGGTGAAGTACATCCAAACTAATTCAGCTGTCTTCAAGTTAGAGGTTTAAATCAAATCAAGTTCCCTTACTCTCTTGGATCTCTACAGTGGAATGATATCAGGGAGGCACCCTTCAGTATCCAATGTACAGAACCGGGATCTCTAGAGAACATTTTGTAACTTCCTCAGACAGACATCTACAACAGATGGCAATGCATCACCTCTGCAGGCTTCTTTTTCTTCCTGTTCATAATTGAAAACCCACAAATCAACAAGGTCAAGCTTTGCCATCTTTTCAGCCCTGAAAATTTGGTCAGATGGCTCCTTTTGTCATGTAATAGGTTTCCATGTTTCATTCCCTCATTCAAAATCTTGGTCTTTCCTCATTACATAATTATGTAGTGTCTTCTGACACTGTTCAGGCAGCAGTTTTTCTGTCATGTAAATGGGTCAGTGATACTATTTTATTGTTAAGAATTTTGGGGCTAGGTATAATTGCACATTTTTCTCTTGTTTGTCTTTGTTTCTAATCAATTTACACTGTGGAAGAGCCAGGCCAAAGACATGTCATTATGGATAACTTAATGCATTGACTGTGGTGTCTATGGTTATAAAATTTGAAATAAAAATTCTTCCACCTACTGCAGAGGATTTTCCATATTCAGTCCTACTTATATCGGCAGGTCATGCTTCTCTTTCTCTCTCTCCCCCTTTCTCCTTTGGTGGGAATGTTTGAATTTGTTCTGCATAACTTTACTTTAGCCTTAAAGCAGAAGTAACCAGACTGAAAATGGAATTTTGGACCTTGTGTTTGTTGAACTCCTAGATCAAGGCCCAAGTACCAGGAAGTATCAGCACAATCATGGGTTAGTGATCCAGGGTGTAAACTTTTCCTTGTTTGGATGTAAACTTTAATGATACACAGGGAGAGAAATCAACTCCTATATTTTATGCAAAGAAATAATGAAGGAGGGTGAACACATCAACTCAGGCCTAGAACAGAACTCAGGTAGGAAGTACTGGGGTGAAAACTAAGACCAGTAGGAAAAAGTTCAGTGACCTGAGAGATTATGCCAAAAACTGGTGTTGACAATCAGGTTCTGAAAAGAGGATTTATAAAAGAATATAAATTACTTGATAGACCATGATGTGGAAAGTGCTGATTTCTGTTCATAGTGAATACAAGGGAGCTTAAATTATTCTGTTAATACAGTTCATTGGAAGGAGTAGATTAAACTACTCATAAATATTGTTAGGATCTCAGTTCAGCATAACTGAGAAAAGAATTGGGATAGCCAGTGGAAGTGGCTGATCAATATGCAGCTCTAGGTGAAAGGATTGAAAGGTGGGCTATGCACAGAATGGAGCTGAAGATGGAACACATTCCAGTTGTACCTGACTTGTCATAAAGATGCAAATCATAAAATATGGGAAGATGAACATCATAAAATATGAGAAGATGCAAATCATAAAATATGACATCACCCAGAATTCTGGTCTGACTTCTGCTTTCTTTGTCTCAAAAAAGAAGCCTGAAGCAGAAGCTGCCATCTCAGTAGCAGAGGTGGTTGTTAAAATAGAAGGTGCTTTCATCTGAGTTATGGTTGAAATGACTAAGACTGCTTGGAAAGAAAATAAGGAAGTGGGAACATATTGGCAGAATATATAACACTGAAAATGAAAAAAGTAAATAGATTGCATATTCTTTCTGGTATTGCCAGATGAAATGAATATCTAAACTAGAAAGCATTACTACTGTTTAAAAACAACAAAAAAGCTTTTTTAATGTGGTACAAAATAGAGATATGAAGCTCATGGTGGCTAGATATGATAGAGCTTGAAGTGGTTAGCAGGATTAAAAGCAAATTAGACATTTACTATTAGGGCAATTGCAGATAACAAAGAAGTCTACAGGCATATCAGATGCGATGAAAAATGCAGAAGTGATATAAACCTTTTTGCCTCAGTGAATACAGAAACCAGTCAAGAGACAGGGTTTAAGCAGACACTTCCCCCATGTACAGTCCCACATTCCAAGAGCAGGTTTCTCCTTAATTATCTTTATTAGACTGTATTATTGCATCTTTCTTCAAGCCATCTGTCACTGGACACTATCAAACTTTGGATGACTATTCCATTTTTATGGTGGAGATTAGGAAAAACCTGATCAAAACTTGTGAATGTGGCAACTACACTGCATTCAGGACCAAAATAGATACAACACTTGCAGAAAATGTAGATTTCTTGTCAACTTGGTTAGAAATGAACTTATTTAGGGGAGGGAGAGAAAGAGTTTGATGAACTATATAGTCAAGAAAAACTAAGAGATTAGAGAAAAAGAAAAGAAGACATGATGCTGAAAAAAGAAAAGGGAAGATAACTCATTTTTTTGGGCACAGTGTGGGCTGGAAGAGGTGTAGAACTGGGATGGTGGAAAAAGGGCTTTGTACACATATGTGTAAATAAAAATGACTCAAAGAGATAGCAGACTCTATCATCAAATTTAACTACTCCTAATTATAGGATATAGGCTAATTGATCTGTGCAAAGAAGCAACTTCTGTTCTGCTCTATCCTATTCTCTCTATTCTATCACAATGACAGTAACTTCAGCATATATTCTGAAGTTATTAAGTTCTACACTAAGCTCTTCCTAACTTACATTAAATAACATTTATTTAGGGTTTTTTTTTTGTTTTTAAATTTTTGTATATTTTCCACGGCAAAGAGCTGCAGAGGCATTTGTTGTAGGGTCTTTCAGATTTTTTAAAAGGTACCTTGCTGATAGTGTTAAAGATGACAAGGATGGTGAAATGTGTTCTGCATATGGATCAGACGGAATTAGCAGTGGTTCACCACTCCTGTGAGAGTTCATTCGGCTGCCACAGACTGGCCCATGAGAATATTTCTGGAGAGATGAACTTTATCTAATAAAAAAAAGTCCACTGACCTGCTCTCATGTCACAATTCCTACGGCATGAATAATTGCACCTTCCTGTATAATTGGCAACATTAAGAATGCTAAGTGAAATAATTAGGAAAGACTCAGATTTCACGAGCACACCACGCTCTTACTTTGAGGATTTCATTGGTACCTCTTCCCCATCTCTGGATAGTCATGGATAGAATGCTCGGCAGCGCTTCTGCTGGGAGACGTGGGCAAGCATCTGCCTCGGCAGCTCCTGCCAGCCTGACTCTGGCAGGGAGTCAGCAGGGCCCCGGGGTAACGCATGGCACCTTCAGCGGATCTGGCCTCCGGCATTCCAGCAAATGCGTGCTGAGATGTGAGTCCATGGCACGGAGTTTCACACCAGGTGCCTCTGGTGCCTGGAGCTGGGGTTTTCCAGGAATGGAGGTAGCAGTGTGCTCCCCAGCATCACAAAACAAATCATTCAGTAACGGCAAGGTCCCTGTTTCACAAATTAACGAAGATTGATCCTTCCCTCCCAGGTCTCTTAAAAAACGTACCAGTATCACATTTATGGGAGAGCAGCCATTTGAAGCTGACTGAGCGTAAGGACACAGCTCTGTGGAGGGTCACGTAGAGTTGATGGGAGAGTGCCATCTTTGCTGGGTCAGTCTGAAACCAAAGGAGAAAAATCCCTGACCATCTGGCAGGATGCAGCTGGCACCTGGGGTAGTTAAAGATATTTTTGCTGGTTGCAGGGCAAGGCAGAACTTGCCACAGAGTACTGCATGAAGTTCCCAGACAACCCCAGGGAAAAACTCCAGCAATTTGTTGCAGCTTTGCCTGGGACTGATCTGTGCAGATAACGTATTTGACAACCATCCGCTGCCTCAAAAAAAAATAAAGCAGAGGAGAAGGAAATCCACATAAAGACAGGAAATATGAACTGCTGAGATTTCACTTGGAATTGGGTGAGTGTGAAATGTACTATGACAATTCTTAGGTCACCTGTTGGGGTGGAAATCTGGCATACTGAGTCATATGATGGATGCAGTCGTGTGCACAGATCACAAAAGAGCTGTGTCCTGAAATATGCCAGATCACAGACTGGGGGAACAGGACACTGTAGGAGATGCACTCCTGGTGCCGTGCGCTTGTACCACACCTCCCCAGCACCCACGTGTGACTGGGAGTGAGGGGCAACACCACAGACTGGAGACTGGGAGAGGTGGTGGTCCAGCCTCTGTGCCCTGTGGCAAAGCGGGAGTAAGGGGACCCAGCTGAATGGGTCTCATGGGAAACACCTGACACTTCCTCTGCTAGGAAAACCATGTGAGAAAATCTTGAGATTAGTACAATCAAAGTTTAATCTAGGGAGACAAACTAAAAGGCAAAAGGAAGAGCTGGGTTATTTCTGGAGAAACCAGTAGTCAAACCAACCTCTTGTGAGCATAGATGATAAAGACTTGGTAAAGCTTCTGAAGAACAGATGGTCTTCTCAAGATGCTGCATTGCTACAGGTTTGTGATCTTTGCGGCTTAACAGCTGACCTCTGATTATCTGACAGCATTTGGGAGAGGCCAGGGAAATCAGTGACAGCAGACAGTTTTCCTCAGGTCCAGTTCTGGTGTATCTTTTCTATCTTATTCTCCCTGTGACTTAACCTTTCGTGTGGGTCTCTAAAGCACATGCACAAGTCACACATATCCATTTCTCATACACCCCTTCCCTGATTCACTCAATAAGGCCCACAGCCCTAGTTCTCAGCACAGCCCCCACATAGTACTGGGGATTTCACCCCCAACTCACTCAACCTGAAATGCTGATGTGCACCACTGGTTCTGCCAGTGCCTCACCTCGTGCCAACATTAGCCTGGGACTTGCTTTCGCAGGCTTTGGGAAAGAGCTGTGAGGACAGGATGGACGGTGAAAGCAGACAAACAAATGTGTCAGAACACATATGAAACAGGGACTAATATCGTGGTTTTGTGCAGACTGCTAAGCTCTTCAGAGTATCTACTGGGAAAATGCTGAAAACCAGGTCCCAACCACTCTCCGTTACACCAGGTATTCCTGCAAGCCAGTCTAGATATGTCTTTTTCCCTTATGTTCATTAGTTTCCATACATCAACATAAACAATAATAAAGATTAAGGGGAAAAATTTTCTAGTCAGATGAAAATGTAAGGGGAAGGGAAATTAATATGAAGAGGGCTTCCAAGGCATGAGGCAACAGGCTGCCTGCTGGGAATGGAGGAAATGAGCACTGCTACAGATGAAGATTTATAGGGAGATTTCTAAATGTGCTCAGTTGAAGCTGTTTCAGAAAGAGGACAGATCTCTAGTCTCTTAAGCTAAGTCTTTTAAACTGGATTCTGCCTGTCTTAACACTCTTTTGTTTTGGCAATTATAACATTTGTGTCTATCCACACTTCTCAAAATCCACGTAATCTGAGGAGTTTATAGTATCACATAGTATGGTTGACTCAGACACTAGGAACAGTTTATGTAGTGAGATTATGTAGAGAGATATTTAACATTTTTGTTACATTCTTTCCAAAATGTCACATGAACAAATAAGTTCTGCATTATTGTTTCTACTGGCAGTAATTAAGGCAAAATCATTAAGCTCTACATCTTTTTTGATTTTGCCATTTTAACATGGAATAGAGACCAGAACGGAGGGAACCACGTAACACTAAATGATGACTTAGCACATGTTTAGACCAGTTGTTTGCTTTTCACACAGTAGTAATATAGACTAATTGCCATTTCCAGCCATAGCAGACAATTCTGATTAATACACAGTGAGCTCATAGTCAATTAATTTTGATTATGCTTTACTAATGGTGAACTAATGTGGAACTCGTCAATAAAAATTAAAGGTGTGCCGGACATTCTAAACATTATAAATTTGCAAATATTTGGAGCGTATGGCTGGGGCTACCCTGCCTTACAATCTAATGGAAATGCATAGCATTTCTGCATAGCCTGTTCTGTCTGTACAGAGAAAATCACTGTTCCACTGTGCCTGAGGCTGTCAGGTAGGCTGCAAGAGTGGAGATCAATGGTGCACAAAGGACTCATAAAGAAGGATTGCAGAATGAAGAAACTGGTGCTTGGTGGCTGGGACTGGCTGAAAAGTTTCCTTCCAGTCTGTTTTCTTCAAATGGGAAATCAGTAATTTGAAAGAAGAAAAGTAATATTCCTTGAAACTGTTGCTTGCAAAACAAAAACTGTAAACTGCTGCTCTTTGGCAGACAATTAAAGAAAAAAAGGCTTCTAGACTCTCAGCAAAATTTCAAACTTCTGCAACAAAGGCTCCCACTGTCTAGTCAGCTCCCCATGGGCCTGTCCCTCCTGCCTCCTGAAACAGCTCCACAGTAGGTCAAGCAGGACACTTTAGGAAAGGTCATGTTTTGCAGATGCCCTCTTTCATGTAGATGTAAGATGCAAAGCCTGACAAGTTGTGCTTCCATATCACTTTTTTTGCCATGTCACACTTATGCCTGGGTCAAATGCTGCCTGCTTAAATTATTAGCATTGTAAACTCTTATTATGTTCAGCATGCACTTCATATGTCATTGGCCTCCAGCTGTTGGTGCTTGCGTAGGAGAAGATGACTTGACCCTAGGTGGAGAGGAGGGGCATTCCAGGAGACCCTTGGAGTGAGGCAGCCTGGGAAGCTGTCCAAAGGCATGCATGTGTAAAGAGCAGCTGTGAAAGGTAGGAGCTGCACAGAGAGCCATGCCCTATCACTCAGATTGGCTATTTCCTTACTGTTTCACACTTTTCTGTGATATCAGCCGAGCCTGCAGCTGATGTGGCAGTGTAAGTGAGCCATTAATGCATGAGCTACTGTGTGACACCGGCCCTGCTGAGCCACACCTGACGGAATGGTGCTTGAAGAGCTAACAGCCAGCCCAACCAGGGCACCTCATGTTCAGAACTCAAGGGAGGGACACATTTCACTTCTGGAAAACTAGTACTGAGTGCAGGCCATTGCTCTAAAGGGAGAGGAGTTTGGCCGCCTCAGTGGTTGCAGAATAGCCGAGACTTTTTAAGGTGGAAGAGGTGTTCCTTTCACTCAGCTGGAAATCATTACAGAGTATGGAAGAGGAAATTTTGAAGGATGAAAGCTACATGGAAAGACCAGGAAAATGGACATCTTAGCAAACAGATTACAAATTCATGCCAGAAGGCAGGAGGAAAGGAGAGATGGAAGGGGTGAGCTGCAGAAGAAAAAGGAGATGCTAAACAGGTTTGGTCAAGGCATGGTGACAAATCTGTTTGTTAGAGAGGAGAAAAGGGGCAGGGGAGGAAAAGCAGGTAGGACAACAGGAAGGCAACACAAGGCCCTTTCACTCCAAGTTTCCCCTAAGCACTGAGCTGGAGAAGTTGTTATTTTCTGTTGTCAGTTTCAGTTTTCAGGAGCAAAAAGACTTTGGGAGCTCTTCCAGGCCTGGGCTTCTGTGCAGCCGAGGATGGCCCTTTGTGTGGAGGTCAGATGAGTGGTGAGGTAGTTCAAGAGATTTTTGGGAGCACAGCCCAGAGCCCATGGGAAATGTGAGAGGGAAGCACTTCTGCCAGTAGTAGGACACTGTGGCTTTACAGCTATGGGACCTGTGGCAGTCAGGAAAAGAGACAGGTCTTGTGTTTTTTCTAATGCTACCTCAGGCCCACAGGTGACATGCTAGGGATGCTTTAGCACTAGTTTATTTTGTGTCTCTTTCAGTTTGGCAGAATTTATGTTTCAGAGTATTTTTATAGCTTTGGTAGTAACAGCAATGCCATGACGTAGTAACCAGGGGGCAGAAAGTGACTCTTATGGGGAAACTTTAAGATCATTCCTTTCCAAAGTGGGAGAACAGAAAGTCAGTGAATGCATGCTATGTGTCACACAAATTTGGATACAAGGCTTGCACCCGAAAGACTCAACAGTACTTCTTACACATATATATGTATATATGTGTGTATTTATGACTCACACATGGGTGCACTTGCAATTTCTTGTTAGGATGACTTTTTCTAGTGAAAAAACCTAACCATGCTGTCAGCATCCTATAAACGAGATCTGTTAAAACCAAAGATGGATGAAGATCAGAAATGCCTAAAGGCCCAAATGACTTGGGGACATGATTGCCACCTGGAATCCACCTTGGACTTTGCTTTTTGGGAAAGAGGCTTTTCCCAGTCTCCATAAGAGACTGAAGGAAGACTGCACTGCTCCCAGACCCTGGGGAGAGTGGGGCAGGGAAGCATCTGGGTTTGTGGCACCCTTTCACTGCTAATTGTGTGAAGGCAGAGTTTTGAACCCAACTGAACACCACTGTGTTTCAGGTTACACAATACAGCAGAATGGGATGCGATTGAAAAGGCTACAGATAAAATCAAATGCGAGGGAAGGATGAGAACACGTCCTTTCTTCTAGCCATGACTATTTTGTTGTGTCTGTTATCTAACCCTGTAATTAGGACGGCATTCAGAAAATGCGAACAAAGTTGGTATTCTTTTCATAACCCCCAAATCTTTGCATTGCTGCATGAAACTTTTGGCTTCAGCTTTTCCCTGTTCATTAACCATGCCAAAATTTTTAATCTAACACCACTGTTAAAGAGTGGCAGGCTTCCAGGGAAATATATCAGCCAGGCTTATTAATTTCATGCCAAGTGCTGGAGGCGTGAATGTAGAGAACGCTGTTTGAGTTTGGATAATAGGAATCAGGCAGCTTAAAGGCAGGGGATAAAGATCAGGAGCCCCGTGTCTCAAGAGGAGGAGCAGGTGCAGGCTGCAAGCAAGGCCTTCAGGCCCAAAGGGGCAGCCAGTGCTTAAAACAATCTGCGGTGCCTTTCCCCCCTCCCCCCTTTTTTTTTTAATTTGGCATGTGCCTCTCACAGCTTAACAGACCGCTGCTCCACAAAGAGTGGTAAACAGAGAAAGGGAAATTAAAAAGGGAAGTCCCATGATAGACAAAAACAAATTAGGGCAAACAAATTACACAGAGTCAACAAATAAACAAGGGAACATCTGTGAATATATTTCTTGGATTTTCTGATTCTGAAAGCAACCTGAGAAACAGTGGAGGGATGCATAAAATTTAATCGGGGAGCCAAGCCTCCCCTCCTCTCCCCAGCCCCATCTTCCCTGGGAAGGTTGAGTTGCAGCAGGGGATACCTGTGCCGTCACTGGGGACCTCACTGGCAAGGCACATATCGGTCCCACCCAACCCCATCCCAGTCCCTGTCCTGTTCCTGTCCTGCTGCTTCCACCAGCACCTGGGAGCACCAGCAGGAGCCAAGGCAGCCTCTGCTGGCTGAGGGATGGGATGAGGCTGCAGCCACATCAGTACATGAATGGTTTCCCTTTCCCTGGTGCATTTCCCAAACACTCAGGCTGTGCCTGCAACATGCTGGGGAGTCAATATTTGGTTCTCCAGCTCTTTGATATACCAACTTGTTATATCCATATATAAATATAAGGATATATAAATACATCTAAATAGAAACATAAATGTAATTGTATATTTAGTACATACATATGTGTTTTTATATACAGATACATAGAGAGATTACTGGATATGAAGATATAGACACAGATCCTAAACATTTTAAGGTTTCTCTTCTGGGAGGTTTTACTGGGATGCCTCAGGATCTGAGCACATATAATTAAAAACCTGAACTTGAGCAGAAATTCTGTGACAACCTCTTCACAAATCAATCTGGATCATAAAAAAACCAGTCTTCAAATAGCTGTATTTGCATTTTAGGCAAACACTGTCAGAAAAAGACATTTACTTACCACTGGTTGTGGGGATGTACGGAAAAGGAAACAGAAGAAACTTTAATTTAGCAAAATATTGTTTGTTTTAGCTTCTAGAAATTTATGGATTTTTTTTCCTGTTGGAAAGTTCACATAAAAGGTCTGGAATCAGAGAAATCCATGTAAGGAACCCTGATTTCAGAGTCAACTCAAGAGCGCAAACCAAATATTTCTTTTATCTCTGGATCCTCACATGGCTCTAAATAATTTTCTCTCCCTCCATTATATTTATTACACTAAAAGATGCTTTCAAAAGAAATTGCAATGTGGATAAGCACTCAGAAGAGATATATCAATACTGTCCAAGTTTTCTATGCAGCCCTTAATTCACCCCCTGCATAAGAAGTTTTAGTCATAGCATTGTACAATATTTTTCCCACAGAGTTGTGGCCTTATTCTGTACATGGAAGGGGCAGTACTTATTTAAGAGGCAACTATTCAGCACTTTGTTTCTGAATTATTCTGTGTGTGGTCTCTGCCAACTATTCAACATTGGCTCAGCAGGCAGAAGTTGTTAGTTTTTGTGAAGTTTTTCTATATTGTCCAACACCATGGTTTTGAGGTGCTTCAGAAACCTTATTTTGTTTTCATGGCTCTCCAATGAGGGTGGTGATGGTGACAGTGCTATTTTTGTCTTACAGATGAGAAGGGGAGGCAAGGAGGAGACTTTTTTCAGGTGATCAGCTTGAAATGTGTGGGATCTGGGCTTTATTGTCCCCAAACATTTGTATTTCTATTTAAACATATATCTATAAAGCACAGTTGCTGTTGACACATCTTTTCTGGCGAAATTCTCTTCATGACTTTGATATTTTCTGATTTGCCCAGCTATGGTTTCAGCTCATTTTCCTATTTTGCCACATATAGCCAAATATTTCTTTAGCCTTTGGGGTATTACACAGCAACATCACAGAAAGCATAGGAAAAATCAGTCTGGTCTTGCTACAGACCCTGGTTGCAACACTGAAGAAAGCCTCCATGTGGTCCTGTGCAGCATCATATCCTACATATGTGAAATTTCTCCAAAAGCAGTAGTCATTTCAGGTGAGTAAGCCACAGAATCAGCCTTGGGCAGTGACAGCTGGGTGGACATCTCCCAATCACTACTTTCTCTTTTGATGTAAATAATATCAATTGAAGTGGTCAATTAAAGCTGACTAACGAGAAGTAACTTCAGTGAAAAAGAAGACCTTTCCTATTCCTGATAATTTTAGAAACATAGAATCATACAATCTCTGAGGCTGGATAGGACGTTTAAGATCATTGAATCCAACAGTTAATCCAGCACTGTCAAGTCCACCACTAAACTGTCCCCAGGTGACACATCTACAGTTTTTAAAAATACCTCCAGGGATGGCGATTCCACCACTTCCCTGGATTGTCTTTCTGACCCTTCTTGTAGATGGGCTTCACATTTGCCAGCCTCCAGCCAACAGAGACTTCCCTGGCTAGTCAGGACTGCTGGTAAATGATGGAAAGTTGCTCGGTGACCACTTACACCATCTCCCTAAGCAGCCTTGGGTGAATCTCATCCAGCCCCATATTGAATCTGCAATTATATTAATTGATCAGCAGTCCTATGGGCATTTGAAAACATCCAAAATTTTTATGATTAAAACAATGAAAAATAAATAAATTCCAGACGAATCAAAAGTTGAAGCAGAAAGCACAGTGTGTGGGTAAAGTTCCTGCCTTACAGCCTGATGCTGGAACTTTCCCATAGATTTGGACGCTTAGCTGCTCAACTTTCAAGAGTAATTTTTAAATGCAAAATCTGGGAGAGAAGTTAGAATTCAGATCGCTCTGAGTAAAACGCATTTATCTGAAAGGAAAATCACATTTTTGAAATGCACTTTCTGCCTCACAGCCTTCATGTGGCTCAGTATGCAGATCAAACTGAGTAGGTGCTGGATAAACATGATCAGTAAAGGTTCATATCAGACCAATGCACACCAGGCTTGTGGCTTCCAGTGTTATCCAGGCTGGTTATACCATGCAGAGAGAGGAAAGCAGATGAGGCAATGAACGCTGTCTCTTTCTTTCTCCGTGATCAGGCTGGCTTGGTCAGGTGCTGTAACAGAAATGCTGAAAAAGTTGAAGAAACTTTTCTTATCTAAGAGTTGCTGTGTGAGGCAGCTGAAGGAGAAGAAATTATGAGAGAGTCTGGGCATGCCAGTACACTTCAGGCACTGAAGTTTCTGCACAGTCCTGAACACAAGAATGAAAAGTTTCATTAGGAAAAAAAAGGTTATCCAAAAACTTAGCATAGGCTTTCAATTGAAAGTTTTTAAATGGCAGGAGTTGCTTGCCTAGGGTCCCTTCATTTTTCTTGTCATTCTTTCATTTGACTGTAGATAAACGTAGCCCAGGAGTTTAATGGGTTTTGCTGGTTGGTCTATCTGAGTCTAAGTAAAGGACAGGAATACAGTGTGAATTTGCCTTTGAGGAATTTTGTAACTTGCCCAAATGGTGTCTATCACCTTGGAATTATCACAAAATTCTGCCCCATCTCATAGGGGCAGGGTGAGATGTTTAATGCTATCAAGAAGTTTCAAGGCCATTTTTGTCACACTCAGACAAGGCGTGTTCCAAGGGCCTGGTGTATACTGGGACACTGATTAATGCAGCTGGCTGAGGGTTCATCCTCATGGGTGGAATTTAGGAAATGTGAGTTGGGCAATCCTTTGGTATGGAGAGCACATATCTGGTTTCTGTAGAGAAGGCTCTTCATCAAACAGTGAAGACACATTTTGCAATTTTCCTTTGGTCTCAGTCACTGGAGGCAACTCTAATGGCCACCTGTATCTCCTCAATTAGTTAGAAAGATTTCCTCTTCAAAATAGGTCTTGTCTCATTCATCCATATAGTTGTGGTCTACTGGTAATGGTTTTCTTTACCTAGACTTCATCAGTGTAGAACATAAGTTCTCTCTCCATCTGCTGTAGGAAATATATTTCCTCTGCAAGGGCTGCTACAACTCTAATTTAGAGAACTACCACTGTATCACTTGATAAGACAGAATCCTGTGTTTAACACTTGTTTTCTGGTTTTAACTTTGTTTGCAGCACGAGATTGTGCATGTACCTTTAAAATTCAGATCTCTCTCCTGCTTATTTTCTTCTGAGTTCACCTGAGGCATCTTTGCAAACTGGTTTAAGACACGAATGATTAAGGCTGAGGTACTGTGTCACTCTTAAAACTACAGGAGCTTACCAAAGTCTGTAAGTACTTAACACACACATTCACGTCACTTCAGGAGATGTCAAACAGCAATACTTTTTTTGGCTTCTAAATAAAAGGGTTTAATTGCACTGTCCACATTTAGATCTTATTACTTAACTTCTAAGACTGAAAATTTGACCATAGCCGGCTAATCTGAAGCTTCAAATGTTGAAACTTAAATGCTTTAGCACTATCTGCATGGCACTGGTTTCAGTATCTTTGCCATCTTTACACCCCCAAGAGTATTTTAACATATTTTGTGCAAATTCCTTCTCTTGTCCTTAACTTCTGGGCAATTTCAGGGACTTCAAAAGCTGAATAACACCTGTTACAAGCAAGTTCCATATATCCCTAGGGATGATATTAACTTGAGTTGCCTATGGTTTTACAAGTCTGTCAAGCACTGTGGTGCCAGTTACAGTGGAGGGAGCTAGAAGTATTACCTCCTCAAAGGCCTCTGGTGGTATTACGGGAGACAGCAAAAAAATCATGAGTCTTTGTTTCTGGATATCTATGAAAACTCTGCTGCTACTGTATAGCAATGTTCTAGGAGACAGAAAAGTCTCCTAGACACATCAGGCAGCTCCAAAATTTGCCTCTCCAGTGCACAGGTGTGAAATTAATGTCACCTGCACCAGCCTGTGTCTCCTCATGGTCATACCTCAAGATGGTCATACCTCTATATAGCTCTACTTCGTTCTCCAGCTTCACTCATCTTCTGTGGGCATCAGTGGCAAGAGGCTGTAGTAGGGAGAGCACAGAGACCTTGGGCCTTTGGGAAGGAGGTAAATCCCATTGCAGGAGAGGGACTCAGCCTTGGGATGGAGCTGGATGGCTGTCAGAATGCACTGGAGAGTTTCGTGTTGTAGCTAGTGACTTGTGGAGGACAGCATGTTGGCTCGCTCAATGTAGAGGCAGCTGTAGCTCTGCACAGAGTTGTGATGCTTTTTAAGAGGGCTGCAGACTGAGAAAGAGAGGTTTCATAACAGATCATGGCTTGCTCTGCCTTTTTCTTTTCTGCTGTTGCAAGATATTTGGATGGCTATTTGCAAAAAGTCTTGCTTGAAATTTATCATCCCATCCAATCAGCAGGATTTAATAAGAGTGTAAGTGCCAAATATATGTATATATATGTATATGTAGGTAGATAGGCATGTCTGTGAGCTCCTGTGAGCAGACAAGGATTCCAGTGGACTTGCCACCTTAGTTATTTGATCCATGGGGGCTCACAAGCTCCTTAGGTTGCTATGCAGGCAAAGGTTTCCCACACCTTACCTCTCCATCAGCAAGGCTGCTTGGGGAGTAAGGAGTTACTCTCAGTGCAGAAAGGAATTGGATCTGGCTCTTAGCTACTCCTGTTGACAGCAAACACCACTTCAAAGGTTGAGTCTCAGGGTGGGTCATGAAGGGAGGCAAGTATTTGGTGTTCTCTGTATGACTTGGTGCAATTGTACTCCCCTGCTCCTCTGTCTCCTCACTTATTTTCAGCAATCCATGCACACAGCACTCTCTGTAAACGAGCGTTGTTGATGAATGCCATGGAAGTGAACTTTGAGGATTTGCTTGGCTTCAAATAACTCTTCTCAAAAGAGATTTTTCTTTCTTTGACATCTGCAGTGCTTATTTACAGGACTGCAGTACTGACCTGAAATGCAGGAGGTCTGGTGATAATCAGATATTGAGAAGAAATTTTTTACTGTGAGGGAGGTGAGACACTGGAACAGGTTGCTCAGAGAAGTTGTGGAAGTCCCATCCCTGGAAGTGTTCAAGGCCATGTTGGATGGAGATCTGAGCAACCTGGTCTAGTGAAAAGTGTCCCTGCCCATTACAGAGGAGCTGGAACTAGATGATCTCTAAGGTCGCTCCCTACCCAAGCCATTCTGTGACCTCTGATGTCTATGGTGTCTGTCTCTCTGCACTGCTATAGATAACCCAGCCTCCTGCCAGTTCACAATGTTAACACACTTGAAACAGAGCACTGGGTATTTTAGATACCTTGAAAACCTCAGCCCACAGGTTGAAACTGGAATTTTCCCGTCAAACATGTCTGCTTTTCAATTAAACAAGAGGATAAACCCCCTATAATATCTGCAAAGAGCAGAAATCTACTCCTTAAAAAAAAAAAGTGCCTTTCATGAGCTTCTTTCAGAAGACTAGAAAGTACCTTGACTTTTCATTAAAGAAGAAAAAATTTTATCAGAAAATGGCCCTGATTGCAGTCTACCTGATCCCTAAGTTCTAAAAAAATAACTGTGACAAAAGATTATTTTTAAATTAAATGGGCAGGGGAAAAGATGAAATGACACATAACTGGGGCTAATAAGGCCTGAATAATTCTAGTTTGATTCACTAAGACCCTGAACTGAATGTCAGTATGCCTTTTTCTGTACTCAGTGTTAAATTCCAGTATGAAGTCTGGTCTTTTAAAGAGAGATGTCTTACCTGAAAATCAATGTACAAATCTAGATTGGCACGCAGATGTTTTTGTGAATCAGACACTGAGCTAAATATCAGACTCTAGTAAAACTTAAGCCATGTGAATACAGACATTTTATTTGGTTCATAGTTTGAATTGTTTAAGAAGAAAGATTAAGGCAGGGATGAATAGCTGTGTTAATGAAAGCTGATAGGTCTTGGAATGGGCTGTTGCAGTGTTGATCTCAGTGTCTCAAAAAATGTAATGTCATTATCCAGGCTTAGAGATGATACCTGAGAAAAAGTTTCTTTGTGTACATAAATTTTTTCTCCAACTCTCTTGATTATTAGATTACACTAAAGACTTCAACCTCACAATGTGTAATGTATTATGAGACAAGCAGATGAAGAAAATAAACAAGCAGATTTTCTCTGAATTAACTGGAATATTTTTTTTCCTCCTTTTGCCTATTCTTGACCCATAAAATGTGGCCTAATTTCAAAGATTTTATGAGAAGTGATTCTTGGCTTCAAGTAAGAATTCACAGACTCCAGGTAATTTCTCTCTGTCTGCAAGCTTCTTGAAACTTGAAACTCTCTTCACAGTGTCTCTGATTCTGTGGGATTGCAAGGACAGAGGAACCTGCAGGTTCCAGCTCGTGTGACCTCTCTCAGGACACAAGTCACGCTCCTCTCCAGTCTCTGCACCCAGACAGCTCCTACATCTTTAGAAACTTATCCAGTCCTGAAAAGAAAGCTTTGAGGGATTAATAAAATTTCACCATGTGATTATTTTAGATGTTAATGGAGTTCCTTTTGAAAAATATGTTTCTACTTTTTGCTCTAGCTTTGCCTTCGAACACCTGGATGTCTTTTCCTGCTGAATGAAAAAGCCATGCAGCATCAGAGATCATGGCACCTCATGAAGGTGCCTGCTTGCAGCAGTCCATCACTTCTTAAGTATTTTTGTTTAAATAATATGTAGTATTATTTATATACCATATTTATATCATATGTATTCTATAAATGATATGATTTACATAATAAATCTATAAAAGCTAAGATTCTGGAATCTTCTACTATGAGGCAAATTTTCTGAATGTTTACTACGACTTGAGCTTTTTTCTAGTGTTTCCATCTTCCACTTGCTTAGAGCCTTGGCATTCTTGACCACCAGCTTCCTGACTTTGCAGCTTCACAAGGCAGTGCTTCCAAGGCTCTAGAAAACTCCAAGGCAGGTGAATTCTGAAAACCACTGATCTAACTATAATTTTTTTCTTTCAAGAGCATCTAGACAACACACTAATGAAAGAGAGAGACAAAAATCTGGATGCACTATGTACGTCATGCACCTCATATGTGTTTCAGATGTTGAGGTGGAAAGGGACAGTCTGCCAAACTATCCAGACCTGCTTTGCAACAGGCACCATTTGAAAGCTCAAGCTTAACTGAGAAGAGAGCTAAATAAAAAGTGAGGAGAAACCTGCAGAGGTATTTCACGTCTCTAACTAAGTTAGCATGATGACAGACAGTTTCTTGAGATGCATCACTACTCAAAAGTTTAATACCTGGAGTCCTGCCATACTTGAGGAAGCTTTGTTTTGTATTATATTACCTGTTCCTGCAAGGTTTATGGAACATGAGTGCCGTTAAATCATCACAGTCAAAGTTGTCTTCCTTTTGAGAATTTTCCCCTTCTGTTTCTTCTGTTCTTGTTGCTTCAAGGATAGTTACAGTTAAAAAATTAAAGCCTGGGTCTCTTTTCATTACAGGAAAATTTGTCAATTCCAAGTAGGCATTTCTCAATTTGCATTTGTCATCCTTCAAGCTAATTTTCACTGCTGCAAAACAACTCGAAATATTGTTTGAAGCCCTTCACTGAACTCTTCCTAACATGACTATCACAATATTCCTGAAGTGTTTTACTTCACTCTGACCAGTATTTATTATCATCACAGAAGGCCAAGAAGAGGCGAAAAATCTAACTTTGTTTTTATGCACAAAAATAGAATGAAACTCTATAAATAATATGACTTGGAAATGTTTTCAACCCTCCAAAATTTTACGTTATTAGAAAAAAAAAAAAAGTGAGCTAAACAAACAAATCACAAGGACTGAGATGAAAGAGGGTAAATTCACAGATTTCCCTGTCTTCCATACCTCTGTAGTGATTAAACAGAAAACCCTTTAGCAACCAAGTTACATTTCACTTTAAAAAATCTTCAGCAAAATATAACCTTGCAGCTGTAAACATATGTCTGAATAATTATTCTGGCTTTATATCAAAAAAACCACCTCTGCCGGAGCAGACAGATTTTAATTTAGCATTCCCCCCAGAGCTCTGGAGGGCAAGGTGGATGATTGAGAGGGCAAGGTGACTTGGCTTCAAGGGCTATCTTTATTTGCATGAATGAGTAACCGTAAAGCACAGAAAATATCTTTAAGTAAATTCTGCCTGTCACTGACAGTGATCTAAATGGAATTATAGTTGCATGAAACTCTTTTTGCTAATATATATATTTTTTTTCTGTGAAATATCTCCCCCCACTCATTTTAAAATCATGCAAAAAAAGACGTGAGAACAAAACGAGCATTATCAAAGACCAACCAAGGAACATGATTAAGTACAGAGACAAATCTTTTAAACAAATGAAATTTTACCACTCCTAGGATGGATGGAAGGTGTTGCAACTGCAAGCCTCCCATTTAAACCCCAAATAGATACTATAGAGTCCATGATAGCCAAGTGTTCTCTGTCGTGGTCTGCTGATGTAGCTCAAAGGCATCCTGGAGAAGGCCCATGCCAAATGAGCATCTAAGTTAAGTTTGTTTTTAAGACTGCAATTTAAAGTTGATAAGTTTCTGTACAAAGGAATTAGAGTTGGGAATGTTAAACCTGAATAAGAGAGAGAGTATAAAGAAGGGAGGGTGCAAAGAACCCAGGCTTTTTCCAGTGGTACCCAGTGGCAGGACCATGGGCACAAAACAAACACAAGAGGGTCCCTCTTGAACATCAGGAAATGCTTTTTTAATGATGTGGGTGACAGAGCATGGGTAGAGGTTGCCCAGCGAGCATACGGAGTCTCCATCTTTGCAGGCATTCAAATCCCAACTGGATGGAGTCCTGCTTATTGCTATTTGTTTATCACCCACCCTGATAAGTTTCCAGGTTTTGGGGGAGAAAATTTGCAGTAGAAGATTTTTCCAGTGAGCAGATATCCAGGATGTGACCTCCTTTGATGCATGATTAATTTATGATTGTGATTTTCCTCTCTCTCTATGCATTATTTGCTGAGAATTTACTGAATAGAGTATGATGCTTTGGCCATTTTGTACCCGAAAGTGACAAACAGAAGGAAGAGTTGTAAGTTTTTTTGTAATTCTGAGTATTTTCTGCAGAGACTGACACATGGGAGCTAATGCCACCTACCTCAATGCAGCTGAGGTGACATTGCTACATGACAGCCAACAAAAAGACACCTGCGTCTTGACTTTCTGCCTCCTCAGCTAAGTTTATTGGCTTTCTGCAATTGCTTCTGGAGCGGGAGGAAAAGTTGGAGATGTTCTCAGAGCCCTTCCCAGCTTGCAAAGCCACTGCTTGCCAAGGGAAACACAGAAGCCATCTAAAAGGGCTACAGCCTGGCAGGAGTAGAGAAACTACATGGTGTTTAGAGATAGATATGATTATGATAATTATTAAAGGACATTTCCCAGAAAAAAAAAATGCACAGCTTGCATTTATCACCGCATGGAATAATAAGACCTAGGGGTCTAGGTGTACAAACAGTGGTAACCTTGTAGGTGTTTTGCAGTGAGATTTGTTAGCCCAGTAGTCCCACTTTGACTGGAATAAATTTTTTGTGCGGCAGTTCCTGGCTTCTTTTTGTTTGGTCTGCTGTATTTAATAGCTTCCTAATTTCACTAGATTAATAAAAGGAAGATGTATTTAAAATCTAAAATAATTGATATTCAAAGCCAAAATAATTCATATTCAAAGCCTCAGCATTTTCGCAATTTTGCCATGCTCCATCACCGTTTGGGGTCATTTCAATGTTATTCTTCTCAGCTCTATGAAATGTCACTCACAGTGGGAGGAACACTGGGGAATACTGCTAAGGACTTGTCCACATGGGGAAATTTACCAGCAGAAAGATGGTGGTATAATATGACAGTGGTGTTTCATTGGCATTCACCATGACACTACTGGTATGGCATATTTAAATTACATGGGGAACTTTGAAAAACCTCTATTTGATTACGTTATGGAAAGCAATTGCATCTTCCTTTTGTGCTCACCTCTTAAAATAAAAATGATTTTTAGAGGGTGTTTACTAAGTGGAAGTGCAGCAAGCAAAGTTCATTTTAAAAGATATATGATTCTGAAAAGATGCAACTGGTAAGAGGACAACAAGGAAAAAATGTCAGTCCAGTCCTCGACAGTGTGGAAAATTTAACAAGGAGGGAACCAAGAAGGGCAAAGTTTTTGGTATTTCTTTGTATTTCATGAACAATTAAATGAGATGGCTAAACCAGTTAATAAGACTCTGGCTAAAATTTGAAAGAAATTTACATGAGAGTTGAGACATTTCAAAACAGCTGGACAAGTCAGGGCTGAATAGCTTGGGAGGTGCCTGAAGGAGCTGGAGAATTAGCAGGCCTTTGGGAAGGGAGTGTTCAACTTCAGAAGTGTGGGTGGTGGCAGTTTGGAGCTCTGTTGTCCCTTTTTAAAAGAGGAGGGATTCCAGGAATTAGACTAATTTCAAATTAGTGATTAGATTATATTTATAATATTATATATGTTTTGGATTATTTGATCCATTTGCTAATGTATCAGCCATATAGATAAAAACAAGAAAGTGTCCAACAGCCAGTATCATCAAGCCAGATACATCTAGCCAAAGTTACGGATTTATGGGCAACAGACCTCAAGGAGAAAGAAAAATGATGTGCAGGATAGATCTTGATTCCTGGATGTCATGTATTACACGACAGGTTCATGAGAAAATTTGGAAAAAAAAATGACCGCTGAGCAGATGAGTGAACCTGAAAGCTGTCCAAAGAAAGCAGACAACCCTTCACTGCTACACTGCAAGTCTGCACTAATTGCAGAGAATTGAGAGACTTAGAGAAATACCAAACTGAGAAACATTTCAAGTGCATTGGTGGGCAGGGCTAGAATTCAGAATCACATTGAATATTTTCGGAATTTATCTGCAAAAAATGGAGTAGACTTTGATAAATGCAAGCTCCTACACTTCACAAGTGTGATTGACTGCAGAGATGAAAGGAAGGGAATAACTATCAAGGGAGCAGTTTGGCAGCAGAGGAGCTGGAGGCTATAATGATGGATGTACGTCCAGAGCATTACATAAGAGTAATTAAAGCCACACATTCAGTGTTAGTATGCAGATATTCAGATAGCATGGTGCTCAGCACTGGAGACCAGTGTTAGGTAACACATAATCTGGAGAGAGGAGGGGCCAGAGAAGGGCAGCAGGAATAGGCACAGCAAACACGACCTTTGGAGGGAAATTCTCACGGTTATCTTTGTTTCCTCTGAAGAAGAAAGAAATGTAAGGACGTGAGTCAATTTTAACGCACAGTAAGGAAAAATGGAAGGTGTTTGGGTTATCTGGGTGTCCTTTGGAGATCAGAGAAGTCGTGGAGGTGTGTATCAGATATGGGCAAGAGGAGCTTTCTGCTGGCAAGAGCAGCTGAGCACTGGACACGGTCCATGAGAAGGAATCAGGGAGTGGGGTCTGAGACATTCAGAGTGGTTTTCTTTCATTCACAATATAATACATCAATATGCTAATGGTAATAAGCCATCACTGCATTGCCGGCCTTATAGTCATGTCAAACATCTTCAATTTCTCCATGAAATAGGAATTATTTCAAGAGCCTTTTGCAAATCTTGGGCTCTTCTGCTCTGAAAAGTAAATTCTTCAAATTTTATTTATTTTAAAAATAAATTTTATGCTCTTTACTTAAAGGAGTGTCATACAAGATAATGAGTGAAGTTGTGAAGTTTTAATAGAAATTTTTAGGTTTTGCTACTTATCTGGGATTGAAACTTTTCATGCTGGAACAAATTCTCTTCTGTTTGTGCATTTTAATAAACTGGTTTGAAATGGTTTTATTAATCCCCAAAATAAATTAATTAAGTATTACTAGGCTAACAGAAGAAAATTGAAACTACCTGTTCTCAGTCACACATCATGTTTATTGCACCAAACTAACTTCTTTAATTTGTGCTTTTATGTGACATTTTAAAATGTCAATTTGCCATTAAGATAACATAATAATTAAAATACACATTCATAGTCTGACCATTTAAATATATAATACAGTAAGAAAATATTTGCACTTAAATGAAATTGAAATAAACACAAAGTAAAATTTTTATATTCCAAACTACATTCCTACATCACAATGCTGGTTTTTTTTTTTTAAAGGAAATTTCACTGAACTGGCTATGATTTCACCTGCAGTTAGTTTCAGTCAAACCAACCTTTTCCTAAGCAATATATTTTCTCACCATTTCTGCTTCTAGTGGCGGTGAGTCATATGTATGAATAGTTAGCCTTTTGTACATCTTAATAACAAATACTGTGTTTTAATCATATCCTTTGTATTCTTGCATTGATTAAATCTACATATACTGTACTTGGTAAGCATTAAATGACTGTTTCCATTTATTTTGCAGCTTCCTGGAACTGCCAAAAAGCCCACTTTTACATGCTGACTTTTTATTCCAATGTTCATACTGATTAATAAGCTGACTTTTAAAATATAGACTGGGCATACTTTCATAAGGGAAGAGAAGATATGTTCTAATAAATTAGACTGTTGGCAAATTTTTTCCATGTCTGTGTGCATATATGTATGAACAGGTTTTCAAATAGTCAGGAAAGGTAGCTCTTTTCAGCAGCTGAAATAGCAAAAACTGAAGAAAAAAGATTCTGCAGGGAGCAGAAGACAAACCCTGAACTCTGCAGTTAAATCTTACTCAGTGAATAGTGTCCCAGTACCTTCTCTGTGGTGGAAAGGGCTTCACAAATGTTCAGCATTCAGTAAGAATATATCTTCTCACAGTACCAGCTCTTGCTGCTTGGGTTTGTCGAGGAAATTAAGAGGTAAGATGACGATGGGGTCTGATAGAGGGTGGGAAGGACTCTCAGGTTACTTGGGAAAGTGTTAGGAAAATGCCTGTCTTTTCTGCTAGCAGGTTTTGTGTATCCCCACATCACTGACCTGAATGAGAGAGTAAAGCCAAATCCGTCGCACCACTTCATTGCAGCTGGTTTCTGAATGGATTTAAAAGAAAATATGTCAATTACTTGCAAGAAATATTAGCACATGTAATACTGATTAATTCCACTAAGGATCTCTTCCAGGAGTCCTCACACAAGCCACCTCCCTACTGACTCGATCTGCAGGATCAAGTCCAAGGTAATGTCTGAGTAAAACTTTTTTTTCCTCTGGGGTCCAGGTGAAATATCAATGAATTTTAATCATATTATTACAAGTAAGAAATTAAATCTGCAGTTATGGTACTCAGAATAAATTGTTTCAAAATCAGAACTGTCTGAATAACTTCAAGATGATTGGGCTCCTTAAACAGAGAAACAACTCACCAGTATCCTGTTTCTCTTGCAGTTTAGGGCTCTGCTCAAAGGCATAGCAAACAATCTTTACCAGAAGACCTCTCAGGACCTCTGACTTTCTATTTCATTTAAGCCCTTCATTGGAAACCCTCAGGACACACATTTTGAGCTCTCTCAATCACCGGCTCCCAGGAACAACATTATGTAGATGATGCCTTGAACTATGTTAGCAGCACTATGAAAAAAAATGATGTGATTCAGCTTGTTTGGGCAAGGAAAGATACTGCAAAGTTCCTGAGCAGTAGTGTTACAGGGTGATAACTCAGTGAAATTGAAGCATTTAGTCCATGAAGGATAATTAATAGCACCACTGGTTACTGATTCTTGATTTTCTCATAGTTCCAGGTGGATTATACTTTGAAGGGCAGCAGGCATTTAAACAATGTGGATTAACACTACACATTGCTAAAATCTAAGCCTTAGATATGACAAACTGGGAAAAATCACCTAATTGTTGTTTTTATTATAAATGCTGGTAGCTAGATCTAGGGTAACTATCCCTAACTTCAAGATGAAGTTTTACTTAAGCAACCACTTATATTCACACTTTATAATCCCTCTTATGTTTGGCCAATTCAAGGAAGCAATATTATGCGTGTCATATATGTATGGTATGATTTAACTTTTTTCTATAAAGACAGCATATAACTAGGTGCAAAACTCTTTCTGAAGGTTGAAATAATGATGAATGACAATTATTTCCCAGGAGTATTTTCTTTTTTCTTCTAAAAGTGTTTATAACATAATCCCAAATGGCCAAAATCATGCCTTCTTTACATGCAATTCCATTCATCACAGAGGCACTTGCAGTGTTTCAGTGGTAAGAGTGGTCAAGCAGGGAACTTGCAAGGGTGATGGACAGAAAAACCCTGCAAGGTCTGGGGCTGAGGTCCGTGACTTGATATTCACTTTTTATAAGGTATCATGGTAGAATCATGGAATAAATCAGGTTGAAAGGGACCTCGGGAGGTCATTTAGTCCAGCGCCCTGACTGAAGCATGGACAGATATAAGACAGCAGCCTATCTCCAAGGAAACATCAGAGTGAGGATCTCTGCCCAATACTTCATTGCCCATGACCTCAGATTATTATCAGCAGCCTGACAGAGGGTTTTGGCCACTGAGATCTCCAGGCTCATTATAAATATTAAGTGGGTGCTGAATATCCACCGTAACTTTTCAATTTCTAGTGCCACAATTCAGACTGAGGGACATTTTATGGATGATAAAAGACTCCTTTAAACCACACAAATTCCTTGTGCATTACACCTTTATGCTTCCTTTTCTTTGAAAACTCTCCAGGCGTCTAACATGCAAACATGGAGTCCCGGTGCTTTGCCTTACTTCTTGCTCATCATCTGTGCTGTGCCCCTCTTAGCCCCGCTTTGTATTTAATTTATATGTCTATGGACCATTTGGAATCTTCTCCAGAGATGGACATTAGTACCTAGGACTGTGGAGGCAAGATAGTTTGTAATTTCTACCAGGTATTTCTTTATACATACAAAGACCACACTGCCCCTTCTGCAATATCACTGCTGTGAGAGCTTCTGCAGGGGCTCTTGTTTTCAGTGGTTCTGAGTCTTTTTTAAAGCCCAGGCAGAGCCTACTCTCTGGCTCACAATGTGTTACCTGAATTACACATCGTTCACCTATCTTAAAATGCACATTGCTGACTTGCAACCATCCATCCAGGCAATTACAATAAGCTGCTCTCCTTGTTTACCATTCTACCAATCTTCGTGTCATCGGTGAGTTGTACAAGATTTTATGATATCCTCTGTACTGCAGATAAAAACTGAAATGTGCTCCTGCCTGTAAGCCCTCTCTTCTAGCAGTGGCCATCCTTCATATTTCTCCACAATCACTGGAGTTTAGGTCCTGTTATTAAGGCCTGATACCTGCTCTGCTTGTCATAGGTTCTTTCTAAAGGAGTTCAAAGTGCAGCTTTAAAGTAAAGGCAAAACAAAGCTCTTTAGATTTTGAACCACAAATAGCAAGTAGCCCAAAGTTACAGAAACAAATATTTTTCAAGAAGCAGGAGTGGAAATGTCTCTCTGTTGTATTCATCTGTGCTCAGTGTTCTGCTCGTGTCTTTTTATGTCTGGTAGTATCCCTAAAGCTGTACAATAAATTCCTTTTAATGATGGCTTGAAGTGTTTGATATTATCTAATGTTTTATGAGAAACACCCAGACCAGAATACAAGTCTTGGAAGGTTAAAAAAAAAAAGAAAAAGAAAAAGAAAAAGAAAAAGAAAAAGAAAAAGAAAAAGAAAAAGAAAAAGAAAAAGAAAAAGAAAAAGAAAAAATGAGACAGAGTATTTAAGTTTAGTTTTTTCAGATTGCATGGGAATAATTTCTCTTAGAGATGTACACTGTGGCTTGCAGGTTTTGAAACTATGGCACCTAGCTTCAAGGTACTCTTGATGTTTGCCAGAGCATCCTCATCACTGCGTAAGCTATTTCTTCTTGTCTTCCTGTAACACCGAGGAGAGAGGAATAGGTAGTATTTTTATTTCCACAAGTGGATCTCTGCTTGCTGGGTTTGCTGCTTGTGGCACAAGAGTGCCCTGTATGATTTCATCGACCAGCATGTATCCCTGTGGAGGCAGAGGACACTCCCCAGGCTCTCCTTGCTGGTGGGACTGGAGTGATCTGAATTTCAGCTGGGCATTAGCTGCAGTGCAAGTGAGACACTGCCGCAGAGAGACAGAGATTTGCCGAAAATAAAACTGCAGATATTACAGAGGGTGTCCTCGATGAGGCGCAGGACGCCCCCGCCTACAGCCTGCATTGCAGCCCCCTCCCCACAGCCATGGGTGCCACATCTCAGGATAGGAGCAGGGAAAGCACACATCCTTGTGGCCTCTGGGCGCCTCCCAGGCTCTCCGTGTGCTCCTCCTCGCAGCCAGCTCGGGGCAGGAGGCAGGGCCGGCTCTGATCCCAGCTGAGAAGACAGGGCTGGGACACCCTGGGACTGTGCAGCTCTCCCCAGGGTCTGCTGTGCGCTCCGCGCCACGGGGGCGCGTCCCAAATCCTGCCACCCTGGCAAAGTCAGACGGCCCCACAAACCAAAGGAGTCCTGGTTTGTAGGCACAAAGTTGTTTCCTGTCCCGGGTTAGCATTGCAGTATTATTTAAATTCAGTGTTTTCCGGAACTGTAGCTTTTGCTAATGATTATTTTGTTAGGAGAAGAGTTCCCTTTAGTCCTTTACCTTTTATGGTGCTGCATTTTTCCGATAATTCCTACCCCTTTTGGAGCACACCGGCTCCTGAGAGTGGACCAAATCTCCTCCTAAGCAACACATTTGCCTGAGACGTCTAGCTGCCCATGCACACCTCGTACTTGCTTCCTGCACCCGAGCACAAAGCCCAGCCAAAGCCACATGCTGCTTGCCCCCTGAGTAGCCAAAAAACTGTGAATGGTGGCTTTGGCTGAGCAGGATCTACTGAAAGAAAGACCAAATCCTAGCACAACCCAACAGCTTTCCTCGTATCTCTGCTTGCCAGCGCGGGGACGGATGCAAGCGCGGTGTGCGCGCTGCAAAGGAGGTGAGCCCTGCAGCTCTGCCCTGTGCAGGGCTGTGTGTGCAGTTGTCCTGCAAACCAAACCTGTGCTCTGATAATGCGGAGCTAATGTGATTTATGGGGTTCCAGCGATGAGCGGTTGGCCTAAGATGTAAATTCCATAAATGGGGAGGGGGGAAATACATACATATATACATACATACATACATACATATATATTTGTACATATACATATATATATATTTTTTTTTGGCTTCCACTCTTGCTTATCTCAAGCCAGTTAAAAAAAATAAAATCCCCAAGTTTCTATTGGACTTTGGATGAAGCAGAGACAGCATATTTTCCCTGTCTCTCCTGAAGCATCACACTCCACTTTGGGAACTTCATTTATATGCACATCATATTCAATCTGACTGACTCCTACTGTACCTTTGAACAGATCCAATCAGATACCCATATGCATGTAAATGAGGTTCCCAGAGCTGCGCTCTCTGTGCCGAGGAAGAGGAGTTAAAGAGCAGCTCTTCTTGAAACTTGTTACGGTGACAATCTCATCCTGCAAAACACAATAAAGCCTTCCCCATCCCCCCAACTTTGTTCCCCAGCCCTTCGCTTTTCTCTCTGCCACACATGTCAGGAGAATGCCCTGTAACTGACTTTTCCAGGCTGAGGTAATTTATTTAAACATGGATTATTTAAAAAAAAAAATGGGAAGGGATACAGGGTTTGATTTTAATCCCTGCTAACACAGAGGAAAGAATGCTCGTGTCACAACTCAGTGAGTGTAAAAATTAAAAAAGGCTGAGACTATTGTTTGAAAACAGGCAAAATAATTAAAATTATTATGGAATAATCACATATCACACAACAACCTCCCACTCTTCTGAGCAACAATCCAAAACAGCTCCTCCAAAGCAGGCCCAGGGGCAGAGGTTCTGTATATCATTCAAAGACCATCTGTCATTCAATTCCTGTAGCCCCTTTCCCATATTCTAAGGGCAGGCAGAAATTTAGTCCTGGCATTTCTTTTTCCATTTGCTAACAAACAGCAGTGATGGCAGATAAATATGGCAAACAATAGGTGTTTGTAATGAACTGGAAAGGGATATGGATTTTTGGAACCAGCACCAAGAAGTTCCCGGTCCCGCGTGATGCTCTGGGGACCCCCAAAGCCTGGTTCTGCCATGTGGCTGCACAGACAGACATCTGCAGGCTGTGTTAGGCTTTCAAGAATTCAGCCAACCTGCTAAGGGGCTGATTTAAATAAGATCAAATTTATAAAAAAAAAAAAAAAAGAAAGACTGAAAGCTAATTCCATTCCAGGGTAGGATAAAGAGAGACACAAAAGGATCATGGATATACAGCACAAGCACTGCAGAAAGCCCCCTGTTCTAACAATAATCTCTATTTTTTTAATTCTCTGCTTTTCTTAACTCATTCAGCATTTCCCATTGATTCACATAAGGGAAAAGCAGCAACGGATCCTGCTTTTATGCTGTTCTTTGGGAAGTCACGCGTGTTAAATGCTATTTAAGCCAATGCTCATTTTATATTTATTTATTGTTTGGAGACTGAAAATGAAGTGTGATTGTGCAGAGTCGAAGCCGAATGACAGAATTACTGCTGCACACCACTTGAATCAATACCGTTTCTTTTCACAAATTAACTCTCTGGGAAGTACTCCGTTGCTGGCATCAGAGTGATGTGAGGACACTGCTGGAGAGGAGGGAGGATGTGGGAGCATGGTGCCTTACCTCTGTTCTGCCTTTGAAGAGCCAACTGGGTAACAGGAATGCCTTCATCACGTGCAACAAATAAGATGGAGCGGCAAATAATGAAAAGGGTGCAGCTGGGCTGTTGAAGATTTGGGTGTTGGGAGGACACCCTTCAGCACCTAACCCAGCAGCAAGGAGTCTTTGTTTTCCTGGGCTGGTTTTCTTGTTTGTGAGGAAGCCATACAAAGGGCTGAATGGCCCTTGTTTGGGACACAGACCAAGACTGAGGTGGGTGGGCCATAGTCCAGAGTGGTTCTGGACACATCTGGATGTAGCTGGCAACCCATTTCTCCCTAGAGGGAACTAACAGGAAATCTGTAATAGATCACACAGGGAGTGGGATATGATGGCCTGTGTCCCCATCATCTTGGTGCTTGGCTGTGACATCCTGCCCTGTCTGGGAAGCAAAGGGCATTCCTCTATACTACAAAGTGCTGTAGCCCGGAGCTGGGCTTCCAGGTCGTGGGCAGAGTTGAGCTGCACTGGGTGGATGGGTGGAAGAGGAGAGGGTGGTCTTCACACCCTTGCCCACCACAGGCATGGGAGCCAGGGAGAGGGCAGCCCAGCCTGACTCCCTGTGCTCTGCAGCACTGCAGGAAGGAAAGGCCAGGTGAGGATGTGGCCGCTTGCAGCCTCCATCTGTTGCCCTTTCCACCAGTGCCTGGGGCTGATCCAGCAGTTACCATCACCCAGTAAATCCTTCCACTGGCTCCGCCTTTACCCCAGATAGAAGTCAAGGGCCAGCTCCAGTGGCCTGCCCCAGCTGGGGTGAACCAAAAAGGCTGGAAAACAGAGGAGTTTTTGCAATTGTCACTTTTTTGCAATTGTCACCTTTTTGCAATTGTCACCTTTTTGCAATAATTTTCTTCTACGCATAAATAAGCCAAGCTTTCTCCTGCATACTGGGAAGGGAGAGCACAACTCCTCTGCTTTTAGAAGTTAGGAAGTCTTGGGTACAATAGGAAACAATAGTGGGAGACCATATAGTTACATAGATACAATCTAGGTCTAGTATAAAACTGGACTAGTTTTCAATTTTAATATAGATTCTAAGCAAGCCTTCTAATAGCTCTCTTTTGGTGTCTCTAACTATAAAGTATGGATAATTCTTAACAACAGGTGTGCTATCAGGCTTAATTAATTAATGTAATGTAATTAATGAGAACTTGAAAGCAAGGTGACATGAAATGCAAACTAGTGCTATAGCAATCAGTCACTTTCTCCAAGTAGATTGTCTTTGCTACCACTAAAATGCTCCTCTAGAAGAGCTTGTAGCTGCTTGTTTCCAAGTGGGAAATGATAAGCAGCCTGTGTGAAACAATATGCTCTTAATATTGCACTTTGTGAAGAACTGATGACTTTGTTAGGTAGTTTGAAGATGACTGAGAGAGGACCCTGACCTCCAGAGCTTTCTATACTGCTTTTTTATAGCTTTTGCCCAGGACAAGTAAAAGAAAAGACTCAATGTTTCTCAGAGCTGGGACGAGGAGTATACAGCTATACTGGGAAATAATTTTTTTAAGCTGAATTTTACTGGATACTTCCCTTTCTATAGATGCCTTAGCCATGAACTCTCTTTTATACAAGTTAGACTGTCAGATCCTCAGAGAAATTCTTTCTTCAAAGAACTAAGAAAATGAAATTACGTTGGTCAGGGGAAGCGTATATTGGATATTAGGATAGTGTTGTTAATCAAGAGGGTCATCAGTCACTGGAACAGCCTCCCCAGGGAAGTGGTCCTGGTATCAAGCCTGTCAGAGTTCACGGAATATCTGGATGACATTCTTAGTTACATGATTTAGTTTTAGGTAGTCCTATGGCCTTCCAACTTGAGATAGTCCATGATTCTATGATAAGGCTTTATATTTCTGTCAGGAAGAGCTGAATGCTGGGGAAAAAAGCTGCTGACATGGAAAAAGGTCGTATTAGATATTTGGATTAGAAATCATGATTGGAGCTATGAAAGTTGTTGAAGACAAGACTGTGGGGCTCCACATGAGCTAGGATCAATGTGGAGCAACATGGAACAATATGCCGGTGGCTCTGTCAGATCCACTTTCAATCGCTCCCCATGTGGCATTGTCATTTCACGAAATTATCTGGGTATGGCTGTGGCTCCTAAGAAAAGGAAGAAAGGCTATACACGAAGAAAGGACAGCACCAATCTGTCTCTGTGTCTACTCATCAGTCTGTCCTTAGACCTGCTGGTTTTTGTGGGGAAAACCTTGTAGGTATCTGACTGTAGACAGCAACATGTTTAGGTATGGGGCATGGTGGAAGTAAACTGATAAACCACCTTGTTTTTGCCAAGCTTTTACCTTACTTCAAGAGAATAACGAGTTATTGCTACTTACCTATGCTAAATGAGCAAGAGATGAAACTTCCTTGACAGTCCCTTGGGTCATCTTGATACCTCATGATCATTTTCAAAGGGTATAATTTACATGAGGTTTTTCCTGCCTTGTGAGCCATAAATTTATAGGGAGCCCCTCTGAAAGGCTTACTGCTTTTGTGAGGCCTCAGATGAAGTCAATCAAGCCAACCAGTACAAAATCCAAACTCCAATTAGTTCCATCCCTGAGGACCATGTTGTTTACTGTTGAATTGCAAGGTCTGTGGGGCATGGGCTGTCTCATTCCTGGATGGAGAGGGCCTATGTTGGACAAGGGGCATTTTTCAGACAACAGTTTGAATGTGCTCTCTAAGGAGGGAGCGATCATTCACAACAGTGTGAGTGTGCCATACAGGCCCTTAGAAAATGATAAATAAATAGCTGAGGGGTTAGTTTCCTTTTTTCCTCACTTGCTACCGTCTCTACTTGCTACATTCAATTATTTTTGGAAGCTGCATAATAAGTAAAATTGTACATTTCAGTGTTCCCAGACCAGATTAGAGAGGATTAAGTATCAAAGGGTGGCAGCTGGTCAGTTTATTGCATATTTTTAATGTGGAAATGTTTCTAAATGAAAAAAATGAAAGATGGGAGGTGGTAACAAACTCATTCTTGCATCTGCTCTCCAGAAAGCCAGCACATCCATGGGGAGGGGATGGAGGGCATGGATGATAGGGCAACTTCATGGAGCTGGTGTGGGTAAGAGGCCAGGCTGAGGCATTCACAGCAGATCTAAAACTGGGATAGTTTTAGTCCGGGGCCACAGGGGGCCCTGGTGAACACCAGGGCTGTCAAAATATTGGTGCTGGGTCTTGTGCTTGCAGACAGCAATGTGGTGGTGGCAGCGGTGGCGGTGGCAGGGTGCCCTTCCACAGCCCCTCGCTGCCAGGACGGGATGCTCAGCCTCTGAGCATCACCCTCTCCCTGACCTCGCATTGGAGACCGGCCACACGAGTGTCAATTAGTGCTAATTGTGAGGGGTTTCGTTTGTCATGTGGCCACCTGTCCTCCAGGAGCCAGGCTGAGACCCCTGGCAGCCTGTAATGAGCAGCTGTCAGCCTCCAGCCATGCTCACGCTCGCACGCCCAGGGCTGCATCCAAACATACCTCAAGGTGAAGGTGTGCAGACCTCATTCCCAGGAAATATCTGTGTCATCCCCATCATGTCTTAAGTGTAACCTATATTTTAAGAGAATACGACTGTGTCTTGGATTATTTATTTTTTTTGGCTAATTAAATTACACCCACCTCGGTAATTCCAAGATGTGCGTTAAGGAGTGTAATTAAATGAAAACTCAAGTCACTAATTAGAACAATTCTTGAAGGGATACATTCTCCCAGTGATACTCATGTAACCTCTATATGTGAATGATATGCATCTTGGCATTGCAAAATATGTGATTACCTTTATGCAAGATTTTCCGTAACAATAAAAAAAAAAAGAAAATTTCAGAGGTCAGTGTGATTTCACTGCTGTGCTCTTTGCTGAAAGGCTTCATTTGGCAGTGTATCTTCTGAAACTACCCAGGAAGAACACAGTCATTGATGTGTGGATTGAGGGTTAATGTCAGTGTGGGGAACCATGACATAAAATCCTGCAATGTGCCAAGGAGGATCTAGTGCTGCAGCCCCAGGTATGGTAATTCCCAGCACTCCTTCTTCCCCCTGCCTTTCCTGTGAGGTTCTACTGCCTTTATATCTCCTCCTGGTTCTGCAAACATCCTTTAAATGATTTCAAAACCAGTCCTGTAACCAAAATGTCTGTATGTGTGTGTGTACATATAAGCAAGGCTCCCTGATGCCCAGTGTAAGGCTCCTATTTCAAAGAAGAGGTGCAGCAAAAGTCCGTGGCTGTGGCCCAGCTCAGGGGCTGGCATTAACACACTGAGGTTTTCCACTATTCCTAATTGTGAGGGCATCCAAAAGTCCTGCGTAGTGGTTTTTAAGTCCTGCTTCTCAGCCATACATGAGGGGACATGACTCTTTTTGCTCTGGGGCACTGAGGAGCTGAACGTACATGAAAGTGGAGGCAGTAGCTGGTCTGTAGTTTCCTCATGAAATTTTAGGGCATGTCTGGGTAACACTGTTCCAGAAATGAGAAGGAAATTTTTGGCAGTCAGGTGAGGTAGAAATATCTGTGGGTAAGTGTGGACCAGACACTGACCTGAGGGTCCTAGACACTGGGAACTGATCACCTTGGCAGAGGAGGCAATGACACACTGTGAAACTCGACTTACAGACAGGGAATATGGGCTGCATTCCTTATGCGGGGCAGCCGTCTCTCTGGGACCATGTTCAGAGGGAAAAAAAGAGCATCTCTCTGCCTCTGATTTTTTCCAACAGCATGCCAAGAATAGCTCTGCAGGGACTGAGCAGAGGAAAGCTGATTACACCTTTTGATTGATGGTGCCTTACACATTTAAGAGCAATTTCATACAGGAGCCTGATTTACTCGTGCATCAGTTCTAGAGAAGGGCCCAGAGCAAAGCCCTGGACTCAGACACCTCAAGCTTTTACGAAATTCAGAAGGGGATCTGAATTTTCATGTATAAATTGCCTTGTACCAATTCTTCCTTTAACTGTGAATCTACTCTCTCCTTCTATTCCTTGTTCCCTAAGGCCCCTTCCTAATAAACCATCTCCAGAGTAATTCAGAGTGCTGAAGCCATCGATCACTGTGTAAATCTCCCAAGACTGAGCATGCTCCAGCCCTGTGTGACTCACACTGCTCGGGCCGTGGCCATGCCCTCTGGCTGGCACAGAATGCCCTGGGCAGAGAAGCAAGCTTTGTCCACAGATGGTATCTCTTACCTGCAGGAGCTCACACTGGACCTCAGTGCAAGGGCTACAGCTGCAATTGATTTCTGGATTTGTTATTTGCAAGGTACCCATGTCATTGCCTTTACTGTAAAATGCCAAGTGATTCCAAATGACACAACCTAGAGACCCTTTGTGACACACAAAATTACATGTAGAGTTGTGTGTTTGAGAAAATTACATGTAGAATTGTGTGTTTGAGTATGTAAATTTACAGATATATTTTATATCTGATTGTTGAAATTAATGCTCTTATACTTAATGTTTACTGTAATGAGCTGCCTGAATTTTTTTTTGAAATAAGTATGGAAAATTATGTCTAAAAATAAGAGTGATTATAAAAACGGTTAAAGTGGGCACTATTTGTAGTCTCATTTATCACAGTTGCTATCTTTGCACAGCATAATAAATGCAAGCCTTAATCCTATTAATAGTAACACTTGTGCAGTAATGTGCATTGCTGGATGGCAGTGCTTTTACAAAGTACTCCCCCCGTGAATGCAATGAAGCTGGATAGCCAACCCTTTATCTATGAAGGCTGTAAGGCTGGTGAAGTATCTTATCTATTCCCTGTATATTTTCTGTCCTTTTGCTGGGGTGGATTTTTCACTTTCTGTGCCAAACTTGTAAGAACATCAGTCCCTCATTGCCTTCCTTGTCCCAGCTACCTGCATTTTCCAGTGCTTCCTGGCATCTGCAACTCTAAAATATGGAGGCAGAGACCATCTTTTTAAGCATACCTAGCCTTTTAGAAGCAAAAACTACCGGGAATTTTTAAAAAGAACAGTTTTATATCAGTTTTCCAAATGAAATGTATTGAATTAAATGACCTGCTTTTCACTAGAGCTGCTGAGATTCCATATTTGAAGCTGATGGGAACCATGGTAGCTCAGAGACCTCAGATAAGCAGCCAAAACATAATGTGGTCTGTAATTTTTTCTAGTCTTATTATGGGATGCTAACTTTCCCCCCACAATTCAGATCTCTATGAGCTAAAGCAAAGCCTGAGAAAGAAACTGTGTTTTATTCGGTTTAGGTGAGAATTTGGAAGGTTGTTAGACAAGATACTTTCAGTGAGATGCAAGATAATCAAAGCCTGGATAAATATCTCATTCTTCAGAGGTTACTAACAGATCACTGCTGAAAAAAACACATGGAAAGGAAAATATTTCTAGAAATACACACCCCTCATCTACAGTATTGCATCAGCAATATGGCCTGATCCAAGTTACTGGGAGGTCCAGGCATGGGTTAGGACATTGTGGCTCCAGAGACAACAAAAGCACTAAAGAAGAAGAGAGTTCCTGTCCTGAACTACAACATATAGAAAAAAGACCAGGAGACACACAGGTACAGACAGACACAGGACTAGCAATACTGGTCATCAAGAAAAATAGAGATGCCAGGAAAGGGGAAGGAAATCAGGTTTTGTGATGCTGCATTTGAAGTGGAGATGGAAGAATGATGCCTAACCATACAGATCTCCCTTTCATTTCTTACACCAGCGTCTTCAGAAACCAAGTGGATCTGGGCAGGATTGAGGATTACAGGTCATTTTTCTATCAATGTCACTTGTAAGGACACGTATGGATAGTGCTGCCAAGGAACAAGGAGATAGCTGTGGGCAAAGCCTTTGGTAAATTTGGGCAGTGGGAGGAGCAGGAGGAGGAAAAGAGGAAGAGGAAGAGGAAGAGGAAGAGAAAGAGGAAGAGGAAGAGGAAGAGAGAGGAGCAACCAAACTCAGGCGGTAGTGACTATAGTCATGAGAGTAGGGCTCATATGGTTTGAAAGTCTTGGGAGGAAAATCACAGAGATTTATCACTTGCATGCATCAAAGGAACTCCATAGATCAAAGAGGATAAAATAATGAAGGAATCTTGTAAATATCTGTGTTGCAAAAATACTTCAGGTAAGGGGGCGAGCAAGGCTTTATTACACTCCTCTACACTGTGAAGTGCTCCTTCTCCAAATCCATGTGCTTTCATATGACTCACACATCCTTTAGGTTCTCTTTTAGGAGCAAAATCTTGCACAGACAGATAGTTTTTGAAGCAAGATGGGCCCATGACTACACTGTGCAGATGCCACTGAAATCAGTGAGAAGTGAAGGCATTTGTCCGAAGGGAGGCTGGGGCTTTCAGCTCCAAAGTACTGAGAAGTCCTGATTGGGCTTCTTTGTTTGAAAGCTGGGCTCAAATATTCCATTTGGTGTTCTCTTTTTCCCTTTTTCCTTCTTTGGCTTCATGTACTGCTTTTAAAACTAAACTGTGGAAAATTTTTAAACATTTGATATGGCATCAAGGAAAGAATAGTTCTGCTGATGGAAGAGAAAAAGTGAGAAAAAAAGAATGTTTTTTTCTTCTTCTGGACTGAAAATATAATAAAAGCCTGGGCCTGGTGTGATGCACTGTTATTCAGCATGTTTTCTGCTGTGAGATGACAAGTGGGGGGTGGGGGGTGAGGATGGAGTTTCAGCTAATTCCATGAAACTATGCTGATTATCTGAGGTGTCAGATGTATATGTGTCAAGGAGTATTTGAGTCTTTGCTTCTTGTCAGATCATTTTTTAAATCAGGGTGCCTGGGGCCCTTCTCATAAGCAAAAACAGGATATAAGCCTTCCCCCCGAAGATGATTATCAGTTTTAGAAGTACATTTGTACACTTTCAGAAGTCTGCTTGAAATGTAACCAGGCAACTCACTTGGGAAAGGAAACAAATGTCAGCCCAAACTCAAGGCTGAACTGCAACGCAAGCTGTATGAATTCTGCCTTTGAAAGGAAAGACAGTGGGTCAAATTTTGTGGCCAGGGAAGCTGGTCCAAACTGGATTCACTGCTTACATTTAGTGTATACAAAAGGTAGGAGATACACATGGTGCCTGCGAAAGGCACAACTTAAAGTTGAAAGTGGTCTACTTGAGCCAATAATTCCTTATTATGGGGATTCTGTGATTTTAGTAGATTGTACTTCCCTATCTCTTGGGTGCTTGACTTAGAGACTCCTGAAGTTTCAAATGGCCAAATTCTGGAGGACATAAAGTCCATGTGAGTTTAAAAGTCAAATTCTTAACTGTCCTGCTGCATACTATTGATGCCTGCATGAGGCATGGTTACAAGAACACTGTGCTGACTTTAAGACTCCTATTGCAGAAGTGCTTCTCCAAAACTGCCAGCTCAGGCAGGTCTGAGATGTCTCTCAAATGCTCAGCCCTGTGTAGAGGGTGGGACTGTGCATCCTGCCATTCAGAAATGCTCTGCACTCATTTTCCATGGGTAAATGAAGATGCACAGGTCCAAACTCTCACAGAAGAAGATGTTGCAGTTACCTGTTGTGGGCAGGGACTGGTGGTTTGTGCTATCTGCAAAGAACATTTTCCCCTTGCTTTGATTCACCTCTGAATTTGCCTGAAGGTGACTTTTGAAAGTTCTTCTTTTCCTTATTGAAAATCTGGGTGGTGAAGTAATATTTTAGACTCTTCTCCGTGTGCTTGGAGCCAACTTTTCCAAGTTATTAAAATCTACCCAGAAATAGGTATCTTTAAAACACCAAGGCTGCAGCATCTTGCTACTAATGCATCTACAGCAGGTGATATAAATAAGCTTGTTCATTCCCTGTGCATGTGCTCCTCCCCAGCTCAGACCCTGCAGGTTTGGGACAGAGCAGGGCATTGCTCTGCTACTGATAAACCAAGGTGCTGCTTTCAGACTTTGTCCCACTGAGTGTACAGGGCACTGCTGCTGCTCTTAAGAATGGAAAGTTGCCATTTCGTTTGTGTCCTTGCCTACCACCCTCCCTCTGGGGTACTTTGGAGGCAGTGGGATATCCGTCACAGCCACCAGTGGTCCCGCAAGCATCTGACCTCAGAGGAAGTTGTGTGGGAAGGGGGAGACAAACCCGTGTGAGAAGCACTAAAGGCAGACTGGTTCCCCTGCCCTCTTAGGGGCACTGCTGCCCATGCACTGTTAGGAAGGAGCATGAATGTAGAGGGTCACCTCCTGTGGTCTGGGTTCTCCCATGCTGCAGAGCTTTGTAGTGGCATGTTCTGTTTGGCAGCTCCCTTTTCTCTCATTGTCCTGCATTGTCAGTGTGTCTTTGTATGGAAAACTGCCAGCTTTTCTTTTAAGTGCTTTTGAATACTGAAGACTATCCCCTACTTTAAGGATTTTTGCTTGTTAGAGCAACTGCACTTTCTTACTTATATTTTCTGCTCCCTCAAGGTCTCCTATTTAGAGACAATCTGTCCTTGGAATGACTCAGGATGCAGAAGCAGTTGATACCTTTTTAAATCTCATGTTTCAGAGTATGTGCAGTAAACATGTATGACTCTAAAGCTGCATTGTCCTGGTACATGAAATTATTTTTTTATTAAAAAATCAGACTTTAGAAGAAAACATTAGGCCTTTTCATTTGGGAACTGGCTGAAAACAACACAAGTGATTGTTAAAAATGTGACATTTTCTGAATTCAGTGTTCATTCTGCTTGCTACATTGATAGGAGATGGATACCTTTGGTACCTTGTCAGAACAGGCACTAAACTATCAATGGAATTTTGACTTTGTCCACAGCAATACAGCCTTCATACTGCTCCACAAGGGTGGAAGCAGACCAGGATGAAAGGCCACACTGTGAGGGCTGGCAGTGACCAGCCTGTCCCAAGGTGGTGGAGCCAGAAAGAATAGGAGTGGGATGGATCTGGTGGCTGCAGTTCCCATCTCCTCTCACAGTCACTGAAATACATCCCGTGCTTTTTTTTGTCACGTGGCTTTCGTTGTCACAAGGGTCAGTTGCTACCTGCCTGGTCTTCTCCCTGGTGAGAGGACTCACAGCACTACACAGCCTTGTTCCCTCCTTCATGTATCTCTTATCTGGCAAGTATTTGATCCATTAAGCTAGATATTTTATGAAAGTGAAGTCAGTACTAAAATTGCAGACTATTTTAAAGATGATTATTGAGAGGGCACCCAGGGTATCTCTGGATCTGTGATCCAGAGGTAATAATCCCTTATCAGTTCAGGTGGCCACATAATAATCTTACTGGTCAAGACCACAAAACTCAAACCCTGCAGAATGGAAACAAAAGTGGAAATCTTTCATGTGGCTACATACCCTTTAGTACTGTTTTCTTGAATTTAACACTGCCAGGGTCATTCATAGAAGTGCCTTTGTGTGATACCTTCATTGAATAATAAGCTTTGACATCTCTCCACAATCTTTCTGTTGGGGGAGTGGGAGTAAAATCTCTGTCCACAAAAGGGAAAATACAGTGATCAGAGGTGGCAAAAACCAGCATGAATTACATACTTTGTGTGAATGCCCTAAGTACCATTTAAACATGTAAAATAAAACCATATGTAAAATAAACCATGCTAGTTCATTTGGTAGCAGGACAAACACAACCTTGGCCACTCACAAGAACTATCTGAAAATTGTTTACACTGATAATAATGAGAAAGACTATGACTGTTTTAAAGGTGGCATTTACCTGGTTAGTAAATGGATAGTAGTTGTCACTTGGGACTTCTCCAATGAATTCTTGAAATGCAAAATATGTATTTATTATAGCATCCAATTTTAAATTGCTGTTGATCACTTAATATTGTCCATCAAGTTTTAAAAAATGTAGATTTCTTCTTTAGACCCAAATATTTCTGCTATACTAATACAGACATCTCAGCTTTTATTAATTAAAAAATAAACATGAAAGGTTGAGAGAAAGGGTTTTCAGATACTGCATCTTTCAGGAAAAATGGGAAGTAAGAATTTTAAAGACTCAAGAGAGGTAATTTATCCCAACACAGCAGCATTTTAATTTTGGATAAAACCTTATCTGTGCTGGCTGCTCTTACAAAAAATAAGGAAAATACCTTTCTGGAGTGGAAGATGAAGCAATGCACAGAACCTGAGTGCACCAGGTAGGAACATTGCAACAGCTCCCAAATGAAATCCCACCACTCTGAAGAGAGTGCAAGACTCTGTGAGAGCACTGGGATTCAGATTTCCTTTGATGCTTTCCCTTCACGTGCAGGAAAAGCCTATGTGGCAGCAGCATTGCAAGTCAATGTGCTGACACAGTGAATCATGGCATGAATTTATTTTGATAGTCCTTCTGATATTTATAATATTGTATATTTATAGTGCATTTATAATTTAAATTACAAACTATGGGGAACATGTATTGTGTCTTTTAAAAGCAGCATTCAATATGTTAATGTGCTCAATAAAGAAGAGGCACACTCACAGAAATAAATGTCTCCTTGTTTCGTATGTGCTTTGTCAGGTTAGGGATACAATAGCAATGAAATTTTTTTATTTTTTCACAATTAATTGCTTGTTATAAAGCAATAAAAAACACCACTGTGGGCCCACTTCATTCCAATATCTGGGACCTACATGTCTACTGGGCAGTGGATCTTCTAATTTATTTTTTTGGGTCAGTCCCTGCATATCAGCCCTTTTCTACCTATCTGGTCAGCATCAGTGAACGTGTCCCTGCTTAGTTATCTCCCAGGAATGATTAACCCACTGAGACTTAGAGGTGGGAAAAAACCTTAACACCAGTAAGGCACTTTTAAACTTCAGGCATCCAGATCTACTCAGCCACATAGGCCAGAAAATCCAGTCTCCATAAAATTCTTGGTGATCCAATAGATAGACAAATTTGGAAAGCTCCCTGGAGACCCAAAGAGTTGGATTTTTTTGGTTTGGTTTTTTGTTGGTTTGTTTGTTTGTTTGTTTTCCTTTTTTATTTTTCTTTTCATTGGGAATTACAACTTCTCTATATGTCCAGGGAATGGAGGGAGGTATGGAATAAAATAATGTTCATATGGCAATGTGATGGTTTGAGACAAGTGATGCTGGTAACCATAACGAATCTTACATTTATACCTATAGAAATTTGCATGTGTGCATCTGTGGGAGGTGTGGGGGAAGGAGCTGGAAATGTAAAAATACAATTAATTTCAGTAACCTCCACAGGTATGTCCCCAGTTGACATGTATATTCCCAGACAAGAAGGAATGTGCTGCAGATTAGAGTGATATATAATTTCCTTTGCCCTTGCCAATGCCCCCAGCCCCACGCACCAGCACGTAGCTCCTCACCTTCCACAGAGCTCAGAGTCAGGCTCTTCTGTCTCTCCTCACTACACACAGTCTCAAAGATGCTCGTTTCCCCTACCACTCCAGCTGTAATTGTTGCTTTGTTCTTCCCCTGCATGACCACCTTCTATGCTCTCTTTTCTTATCAGCTTCCTTCTCTTCTATCCCTCTCACAGCCGCTGATCCATCTCTAACTTCTCTCACACCTCCCTGTGTCTCTGCTTACGTTACCCAAAATTGCCGTTCCTCCTCGGTGATGCAGAAGAAGTGATGTCCCTGTGCATCAGGTAACCTCAAGCAGCTTTTTCTCCCACTCGTCCAAAGCAATTCCAAGTGGTGATAGCTCACTTCTGCTACCTGCATCTACTCTTTTTGCACCGTTCTGCATGGACAATGGATAAACATTGTGACCTCCTTGTTCAGCGGGGAATCCCTCCTGTTCCCTCACCTTCCCACATGAGTATCCCTGACTGTGTGATTCTCCAGGTTAAATTGTAAGCCCATCTGGGCAGATAGCCTTGCCCCTGGGGCATCCCTGGACTACTAAGGAAGAAGTCTCTGACTACTTAGAAACATCAGCAACAGTATTTTCCTCCATGCTTCTAGACATTGTGCTACCCTTGTAAAAACAGATGCTTACCAAACATATGAAATTAAAGTAGCCTCATGGGAAAGAAAGCCCGGAGCACCCCAGGCAGGGAGCCTCCCTGCTGGCACCCAATTTGTGCATTAGAGAGTGATAAGCGGGGAGATGCGGTGCGGAGCCATGCCGGTCTCCTGGTGGTTTTGTTGTTGTTGTCGCTCCATGGTGGAGAATATCCAGACTTGCCAGTAAGTCGAGGAACAATCTCTTCCTATTATGCCAGCTCGAATACTGAACCGGCTTACAGTCACACATCTGCATGATCCTAACCTTCCCTCATTACAAACACAGTAGGGATTTACTTGCACCACACTAGCTGCATGGGGCCAATATTTTTATCCAGCAAAATCACATATTGTTACCTCCATATGTACAGTGGAAACAGCATGAGTAATGGAACCTTTCATCCTCATTTTTCAAAATTAGATTATAGTTTTACCTTCACTTTCTCTTAGTTTTTAAATCTCTTCCAATGCCCAGCACTGAAGATGATGTTCCCCCTCTAATCGCATTCTCTGGTGGCTCCAGTCATAGCTGCCTGGACGGGGCTGCCTATGCAGACTCAGACCACAGGAGACTGCCTGTATCACCTTCAGTCACCTTCCTTGTGTCCCTTGAAGAATTAGTTTAATCGGAGCAGATAAAGTAAATGCCACATAATGTAAAATTAAATTAAAACCTATATGCAACAGCAAAGATAGTATTAAGAGGTATTCATCATGCCTCCCTATCTCTGCACTTGCAGATAGAGAGATTTATAAGAGATTTATAAGTTCCTGCCAGTACCAGAGGCTGGCAACACGGAATTAAGCTGCACGTATTTTTCAAAAGCTTTTTGAAAGTAGTAGGGTCTGCACAGTGCAGTGTTTTGTACCTCCCGCCGTGCTCTGGAGTGAAACACGTTATGTAGCATAACACAGTGGGTCCTGCTTTAAGGTACAAAGCAAAATCACTGTGTGATCTACTCAGCTGCCTCACACTCCAGTTACATTGTTTTAGCCAGCACATATGTTCAGCAGTGCTGCCATGTAGTATTCTTGAGGATCTCTTAGTAAATTCCGTTTAATAATTGTAAAGTAATTATTCTGCAAACTGCAGTCTTCTAGGAAGAACTAGACACCCTTGCATAACCATGGCAGCCACCATTTTTTGGTCCCCTGTAACAGTGGCTAGGGCACTCTCTTTGACCTGAAAATTGCCATGTTTATGCTGATAGGAACAGAAAATATTGCTGCAAGCTTTGAATACTCTGTGCCAAACTGGTTTTGAATTAAATGTAAACAAAAGCCACCTGATAGAGGCACCTTCACTAATAGGAATGTTTATATTATCATGCATTAATTATTATTGTTTAAACTGCAAGATGTGGTATGGATCTGCAGCAAATACCTGCAGACACCTTTATGCTACTCACTTTACAAACACTGAATAAAAAATTATGGTACTCCCCCATGTGTCAAATGATCTCTTCCATTCACATGCATATATGTATGTGTATATATATATATGTAAAAAATATACATGTGTGCAGTATTACAGTGTACTGTGTCTCAGTGATTTTACCTTTGCCCTATTCATCTCCCAGTAGCCACAGAAGAATGCTCTGCTGGGTCAAAAGGCCTTGGGATAGAAGGCAGGTTCTTGCCCTTGGTGTGAATTCCTGGCCCCTCTGACTCACTTCCAACACAAACCAATTAGTCCAGAGACAAACTTTCTTTCTCCAGTGCTGCACCAAGAAATCAAAACTAGCTCCATGTTGGAATTGTTTCTCTGTCTGTAAAGGGCAGCTTGGGCCTGCTGAACGTGCTTAGCGCCCTAAACCTCTCCATTCACTGCCTTTGAGGAAAGCTGTGTCCCTCACTGCTACTTCTCTAGAAAAATGTGCTGACTTCTGACATGTTCGAATTTTTCAAACTGTATCCTATGTTCAAAGTCTGTGCTAGCATGCCTGCTATTCCTCATGCTTTTGCTCCTCCTAGGCATTTTTGGGTGTTTGAGTGCTTGGTGTCTGCCGGAGCCTCCACAGTGCCGGCTGGCCAGGATCCCAGCTTGCCAGAGACTTTACTCCTTTCCCCCCACTTTTTACTCTTAACCCCTTGTGCAATTTTCACTCTACGCCCCATACTCCTGCCCTCTTCAACCACCTCCACAGAGCTCAACCCCTCCTGAGACAGGCAGCACAGGGAAGGCAGCTGTGCAGGCAGCAAGTCTTTTCCCGTGCCTACGAGCACAACTGAACGTCTGGGTCACAGCAAAGCCCCAGAGCCTTCCAGCAGCCACGGTCTGCTCTGTGCCCTCAGCCTCCCGAGCAGAGACAGCTATAAAAAGCCTTTTACTCCACAAGTTGATAGGTCTTCACCCAGGATCACCCGTGGATCACTGCTGTGGGATTTGTAAGCTGAGCTCTAGCTCTAATTAACTTAAAAAGCGTATGAAAAAAAAAAAAAAAGAAAGGAAAGTTGCAGGATTTGAACCAGGAAGCCTCATGAAAGCAGATCGCATATTTAATTTGCTCTGTCAGACAATAAGAAGATCAAATGATTTAAACAGTTGATGTGTTGTGAAAACACATCCTGTCACAGCTGGGATGTGGATGGAGTCCTAATCATTCATTTCCCCTCAGAGTCATTCCCCTTCTCTGTTTGCTGTGACACCATGGAGTTTGGAGTTTAATGTGCTGGTAATTGAAAGATGCTTCTCTCAATAAATTTCAAGACAGATTTTTCAGAGAAAGAGACCCATTGTATTTTCAGTATGTGAGATAATGCCATTAATTTCTTGTACCCCACTTTTGTCCTTTGCCTTGTCTGCTTGGTAAATCATCAGTAAGCTTTGTTTACAGTTTCATTTTTTTATTCATATCCTGCTTCAATTTTTTACCCATATCCTGGTTTTCTCCCCATCCTTTTCACTTTCCTCCTATTCCTTCTGCTTCTCCACATCTTTTCTTTCCCCTTTCAATCCCAGGAAGTTCAGTGAGCATGCCCTACTCAGTATTATTCATGCAGGTGTCTTACAGGACTCTTTTAAACATGCCAAGAGGAATTGAGTTCACTCTTGGGCAAAGGTTTCTGAGGAAGGTGACTTTTATTACTCAGATGCACTCTGCAGAATACAGATAAACTTCAGTGCTCCCCTCTAACCCTCCGTCCTCTTCTAGCCCTCCCAGCACAGAGAGTTATCTTCATTAACAAGTTCAAATCAGCACATACTTGCAGCATCAGTGGTCAATGAGTGCACGTTTTACTTGGTCTGTGAGATGAGTTAAATGGGTAAGTTCCTTTCCCTGGTCAGAAACATCCTCTTTCCTTAATGGTACAGCTTAATTATTCCTTCTTTCTCCTGGTCCTGGGGGACAGATTATTGAAGACAGATGGGCACAGAAGTGTGCATACATTAGCGGGTGAGGCTGGATGCTGCCGTTCCATGGATGGGAGGGCCGACAGCTGCATGGTCACATCCAGACACCCGGGAAATTGCCTCAGCCTACGGAGCATGTGTGGAGTGCTGGTGACCCCGTGCTGCTCTGATGCCTTCAGCTGGGGGCCCCCGGTGGCACACGTGCCTGCACACGAAATTCTGCGCGGCCCTGCAGGCTTGGCCACCGCCATCAGACCTGTGCAGAGGTGCAATTGCACAGACACAACTTTTTAAAAGTCATCTCTTTGCATCAGCCTCATGTTCTCCCTTCCCTGCTGCTTTGTGACAGCCTTTCAAAATTGATGTTATTGCTGTCTCTTTTGCTACCTCTAGTTCCTGTCCTCCCTCAAACTCTCTGAAGTCTCTTGTCTGGAAAGTGGCATTGCCTTCTCATGAACAGGGAAGCCAGCAAGGCTGCCGTCAGAGCCCAGCTGAGGAGAGGAACCCAGATGCTTGGTGTTTGGTTTCTGCAGGTGGATTTTGGGCTATGTCGAGTGAAGAAATGTGGTACTAATGTTTCATGTTTAAGGACAAATCCAGAACAATGACAACTATATCCCTGTTGTGACCAGCAGGACTTCTGCCATTCTGGTCCCAACACTAGTGTGAAGCCTGTCCTTCAAATTTGGCAGGTTGTTAAGGTGGAGATTTTAGTGTCCTGATGATTTAGGAACAGGAATTCCATTAGCAGTATGGTTTATGTTTCTTGGCCTATTTACCACTATGTAGAATTTGTGGCATTTTGTGAATTAACTTCTTGGATGATGTCTTATTTGGGCAACAGTGGCAACCATCACTTGTGTGCAGCTGAAACAAGGCTTGAGTCACATGAAGCACACAAATTCTCCCCACTCTGTGTTTGTCACTAGAGTCACCCACTGCAAAGTCTCATAACTAACTTCAAACATTCACCAGTCTTGAGGGGGACTCAGCTATCCAGACCTAGGAGCTTGGTTACTTACGCTGTGAGGTTGCTTCAGCATGTCTCTATGAAAGTGCAACTGTGCTTTGATAGTGCAAATGATCAGGATGATGAAAGTGCATATGACCAGGGTATTAAGTACATCCATTGCGGTGGTGAGGGAGCACAAATTTATTTTCAGGCTGTGTCTCAGGAGCCCATCGCTGAGTGGTGGTGTGTAAGAAATGCCCTTCATGTCATCCTGTGTGACATGAGACAATGAACCCTTTATTGGGAAACTCCTTGGGATGGAGGGGCCATGCTCCTTTCTGTCTCACTGCAGCATCTAAAACCAGTTTCTCAAGCAGCTAACTAGAATTATGACAAAAAGCAACCAAAAAAGCAAATACTCTAGGAGTTAGCTCAGACGGTAGCAGTGCTCTGTAGCTAGTGAGCAACGCCAAATAAAGATTGCCAGCCCTCTTTTTTTTTTTTTTTTTATTGAGAGGACCCCATGATGAGTGGTTTCATTAATCCTCCCACAGAGATAGTTAGAAAACTTTGAAATAAACTCAGCTGCTGGAAACCCTGTCTGGAGTCTGTGCACCCTAATTTGCATTTTGATTTCTGTGATTTAACTGAAGGCATAGGTTGTCACTGCCAAATATCCCTCGCCTACTGAGGGATATACAAGGTAGAACTGCCCAAAGCAGCCTGACTTATGAGGACTGCCACAGCAACACAACCAATGCATCCCTAAACATTTAGTAATAAAAAATCTGTTGTTCTTTAGTCGCCAGGATTTAACAAGCCTAATCCCTAGGAGAGGTGATAAAAATTCATTAATCTAATTAAATACTTCTTATTGCCAAAGTGACTTTGTAGAGGAGCTTTGCTGAAGGATAAGTGCAAAGTAAAATGGAGTCCCAGCAGAGAAACAAACGTTAGACTTCAGCAAGCTGGTACACGCTTCATTAAACTCATAATTATCCTTTGGTTCTAAGTAGCTGATAATATTTAATGAGCATCCAAGATAATTTAAAGAAAATGTTTACTAATGAGGAACAAACAGTGCTATGGAAAACTGATATCTGGGGTACCATAGCTGTGTATCTTACCTGTATCTTGTGTTCTTGCTCTTGTACAAGTGATTTAAGTGCTCTTTTTAAACTGTTTTAGTACTGGCTGGTGTTGCTGGTTTCACCAAGATCCCCTGTGAACTACAAGGCCCCCAAGGGAGGAAAGGATGTGCTGAGGAGCAGGCAGTGCTGCGGGGGATAACAGGCAAAATAAACCCGAGCGGCCTGAGCACAGACTGGGGAGTAAGAACTGGGATCCCTCAGTGATGTCAGGGGCAAGTTTGCTAGGATTTTCCTAAACATTAACTTCTGGGTTCTAAATTGTGAGGGAACCTAGTTTTTTGTTCCTTCGGGGAGGTTTGTGTGGTCATGGTGCATGCCCTGCAATCTGTGTAGTTTTTATTATTAAATTTAAAAGAAGAATTATTTGACTCCTGACACCTTACATATCATCTGTTGGCAAGTGAAGCAGGATGGCCAGCCAAGCACTGGTGGATTGCTTTCCTCCAGTATTCCTTTACAGGGTTTGGTTTCCTCTTCACTAGGGATTTGTGGCTTCCAGATCAGAATACTCTATATTGAAGATATAGTGCGCATTTTCTTTGCTTTTGCATCCTGCAAAGATGCAGCTGTGTATCTTGCTAGGACAGAAGAGTTGATCTGTATTTAAAAGATGTCAGGGAAGAAAATGAACTGTTTTGTGTGGATGCTGAAGTGATGAGAAGTAGAAGGTGAATGGGTGATGAGGAAGGGATCACTACTGGAGAGTGAGCTGAACCCCTATCCACCTCTTGTGAGTGCTTTGCTTCTGCTCTGGGCAGCAGCTTACATCCTCCCTCACAGACCTGGCAGCCCTGACACAGCTCCCTCTTGCTGGCTGGCTCCCACTGCTGTTTGCAGACATGCTGCTTTGGGAGGTCTGTTGTGTTTGCTCCCCCAGAGTGAGCTGTAGTGACCAGCATTGTCACACCACAGCACTATTTATTTTATATGCACTAGCCAGTGTAAAAAGAAACAACCTGCATTGCCCATGCCTGGCTTGCAGTCTGCCATTTCCCTTGGGATGCGAGCTAGCCTGATTTGTCCCTGATGGATCCATTTCTGGGAGCTGGCATTACTTTTACTAACACCATGTCTCTCCCTGCTCAGTCATTTTTCTGAGGTTGTCCAACTGAAGGGGCACAACCCAACCTTAACATAAGAGTGGTTGTGCCCAGTTTGAAGAGGACCAAACTTAATATGTGAGTTTTCGGGCGAATATCAGCTGCTGAGCTCTCTAAAGTCGTTGAATGCTTTCCTGCAGTGTGTGGCAAACTCTGATAGCAGCCAACACTTTGAAACCAGATAGCAAACAGCAGGGCAGAAGCAGGCATAAATACAAAATTAATGTAGATATTTCTCACTTTCATCATAGCAGAAAAACAGCCTCTTTTCCAAAATGCCTGCATATAGCCTTGCGTCCTGATGGCATACATATATTATTGCAGGTATTTTGGTGCTGGAATGAAAGAAAATGGGGACTGTGTGGATTAGGAGACCACATGCATGTGCCTATTTTATGACTGTGATTATCTTTGTAAGGTGCTTAAATGCTGCAAGTGTAGCATCCTATAAATGGGTGGGCAGATTAGATTAGATCTGCAGTTCTCAGCAAGGGAGATTATACCTGCTTGGCTCACTTGGAGGCTGAGTTTCTCTTTAAATGCAGTATTGCTAGCTGTTTCTTATGCCCTTTATCAACTGAGTTTCCAACCGGCAGCTTCATAGGGCTTGATGCTGTATCTTTGATCTCAGATAGATTTTTGTATATAAAATCATATTTCACAGCAGCTTTGCAAGCTGTTATGTTAATTCATTGGCTGTCTACTATCCTGGCTGCTATAAACACAATAAATACAGCATAAGGAATATATAAAGTAACACCCATTCATGTACCCAGTCTTGCTCCTGATGCAAACCTTTCATGTGGGGGAAGGGAAGGATTTTCTTCCACATCTGTATGTATCAGATTTTCAATTTTTGTCTGATGGAAGCCTGATGATTTCAGAGGGGTTGAAAAATAGCTGGTGCTTGGTCCATAATGACTGTGCTACTGTTATATCACAGTGCTTCACTGAAGCCGGGGCTTTCGTTCAGATAGATTGGCAGAGTGCCTGGACAGGGTTTTTTTGTTGACTTTGTTGGGTTTGTAAGCAGGAATTGGGTAAATTGCTCTTTTGCAATATTAGTAAGCCTTGCAACTGGTTGTTGGCTTTAAAGCAGGAAAAGCATCCTTCTGACAGCTGCCTTTCCTGTGTTTGACAGCAGCACTGCAGCTGAGTTTCCTGTTTTGCCCCCAGAAGATTCCAAACTAGAGAGCAGTCATCAGCCTATTGAAAAGCAACTGCCTGTTCCCATTTGGAGAATACAGGCATAGGAATGAGAATGGCTTATGCACCTCCTCTTGGAGGCAAGGAAAGAGTCATGAAATTGTCCCAGCTTTTTACAGGTTGGTTCCTTTCAAATTCCAAGGCACTCTTCCTATTCAGCATCTTACAGCTGAACAGATACATTGATGTGTTTACAACTACCATGAAGGGTAGAGTTAAGTGTAACAGTGATGTGAGCTTCAGAGCTCAGTGTAATATAACGTTACCCTTGTGAAATGCAATTATTTCAGCTCTCGTTTTTAAATAGTTGTTTTGCTCAGTGTGAAAGCTAAATCACATAACATAACAACGTTATTCATAAAGATATGAGTTCTTTGTTCCCAGCAAATTTGCTTTGATTTTAAAGGGGAAATCAGGTGTAAACAAAACTTTTCTTAAAATCTACAAGGACTACATAAAACAATAGATAAAAATTCCTTTCAACAAGCCAGCCTATTCAAGCAAGTCTAAAAGGAACATGTATTCCTTTTTGTTTCACATAAACACATGAGGTGAGGGGTAGCACAGTTTTAGAGCTTTGTGGTACATCTAATTTTCTCTTTGCACCAAAATTGTCATTGGTTTTATTGAGGAAATACTGCATAATAGCACTTAACGTAGGTTGTGATTATAGGTTTAAGGCCTTATCCTGGCTCTTATTCTTAACTCAAGGTGTTTCAGTGAGGTATTTGAAAAAATGTGACTATGTCTTGTCCTGTTGGAAGCTAAAGTGTGTTGAAGGACTGCTCATGGGTACCTTCTTCCAGAGAGGTGCAGTGTGTGCTCTGCCCCATGCCTGTCCTGCTGGCACTAGATGGGCTGTCGAGATCTGGAAGGCTTTGTGTGGGCTCTGATGACCACCTCAGCTCACACAGGGAAGCAGCAGTCAAGGTAACTGAAGCAGTGACTTTGCAGAAATACAAATAACCAGTGAAACAAAAAGCCTTCTGGATTTTTTTCTATGCTGACATGAAAAAATACAGCAGCAGTCTCAACTCTTCGAGTCCAAAACACTGCACCCAAAATACCCACAAACTGGAATTTGATTACAGGATAAGGAGAAAATAGTAGAATAGTAACAAAAAGTTGAAGCTTCAGCTGAGGAATAGATCCCCCTTACTACCTTGTAAATGAAGCCTTTACTGAGTTTTTCATAGTTTCATATATAATTTCTGACTTCCGCAATTGAGATTTAATTGTAATTAAGTTTGCCAAAGTTTATGCCAAAGTTTCAAAGGCAGCTTTTAAAGACAGCCATTGTTTCAGTAGGACAGGCTGGAGGGAAAGATTTTCTCCTCAATAATTTATGAAGAGCACATATTAAGTATCCAGTGTATGCCAGGTAATTGCACTGAGATACTAGGTTTTCACACTAGGTAAACAAATAACTATAATGGAAACCCAGCTGATTAATGGTCAGCTAAGAGCAACCATAAGCAGTGAGCTTCGGTTCTAAAACCCAAGAGAGTTTTTGGGGTAGAAAATAGCTTCTGTGTCTTATGAGTAGATGGGAGATTGCAAGGTTTGCTGAGATGGAAACTGGAAGCCTATAAATAGGAAGGCCATAGAAAGGCAGAGGAAAAGATGGAGGATGATGATGTGTGAGGTATTCTCACACTGCTCAAAGATTAAAAAATTAGTGTGGATGTTGTTTTGTGTGTTAAACAGGGTGGGCAAGTTGCTCTGACAGCCCTGTCTCTGAAAAGTTTGAACATGAAGGAAAGTGCTTTGGTTATGTCTGCACCATGGGCAAGGGTAACAGTGTGCAATATGCTGTGTTCATCCACTTGATATAAATTTAATCTGTCTGTCTAAAGTCTTTGTGTAACATAAGAACTAGGTATAGAGATATATATTTTATTTCACTGTCTGGTTTTCCCTCCTCTGTTTTCCTCCAGCCCTTTAAATATCTCTTTCCATTCAGATTTTCTCCCATTGGCTAGGAGTATAAGGAGAGGGCACTGCACTGAAAAACCGACCATGTTCAGGAACCCAAACGCTCTTTTCAGCCCTGCCACCAGCTTGCTGAGCAAGCTTGGGCACATCAGCCTCCCTGCCTGCAGCCCGGGGCCAGCGCTTCTGCTCAGCACCCCGGGATCGGCTGGTGAGCAGCCCTGGATTTATTCCATCTGTTATTAATGATGACCCTGAAGGACTGAAAGGAAGCTGCCTCTGCTTCCCTTGTGGGTCACTGACACACTGGTGAACTCAGTTTGTTTTCCAGCATCAGATGTCTGTGGCCGAAGCCTTGTCCTCTCCCTGGCCATTGGCAGGGCGGGGGGGCTGGAGGGTGTGAGCGGGGAGCCTCCCTCCGCAGATGCTTGGGCACGTGGGACAGCACACTGTCTGTGGTGCAAGGACTGCTGCAAGAGAAACCTGAAGGCTTTATAATGCCAGTTGTGAACTTCATATGGAAAGTGTGTTCATATTGTTTGAAGAATTGAGTCAAACTAACCTGCAGCAGGGATGTATTCATTTTTATCGTGTAAGACTTCACAGCTGTTATGTCATGGGCAGAGCAGCAGAGCATTCTCTCAAATTGTTTGTAATTCAGGATTTAAAATGATATGGTGGTGTAAGTTAAGCAATTATCAAGACCTCAATTCCAAGACACAGAGGTTCCAGGTTATAGGTCTCCTGAGTTTTATTTACTTTAATTCATGTCAGCTCATTATCAACCTCATCAGGGAGTGCAGACTTAAAAGTAAGCCTGGATCAGTCATTATTCTAGGTACACACATGTGGATTAAGGGTCTTTTCATCTATACAGTTTGGGAAAGCAGTGCAAAAATGTATATTGTTTCACCTTCCATTATTCAAATTTGTAAAATAATTTTTAGATGAGTCGGGGAGGCCATGGAGATCACTAATAACATCTCTTGCATCAGAAGTAATTTGGTTTGTAAGTCTCTGTGATCAGATGAAATAATCCTTTTATATCTGACCAAAATTGCTTTGTAGGGTTCATGTGCTGTTGCTAATAATTATCATCACAGTGTGTCTTTGAACTATTAGGCATTATGTTATAGACATTTTTATGATGAGGGTGTAAGAACTAGAGACCTGGTGTTTCTTTTTGATGGATTCCCTGAAACACAAGTACTTTTCCTAAAATGAACGCAAGGGTGTCCACCATTGGAATATCTTTCAAACTACAAGTCAGCCTTCAAGCTCAGAAAGATATCATGGTACCTTCATGACCCCTGCCTCCTTCTTCTGCTGCAGGTATCCACTTGGTTTGACTTAGTCTCACTGACTTCTCTTGATAAGGATAGTAACCACCTTTAAAAAATGGGTAATCTGGTATTTAACTGACCATTATCTTTTTAATTCTGATACATGTTGTATCAAAGTAAGAATGCAGAATCTCTAAATTACTGGGGAAAGTGTGAACTTAAGTTTTAGTCCTTTTTTTTTGGTAAAACTGTGGGCAAACTTCTTAATCTTTGTAAAGTTATGTCTCTGTCCCTAAGGATTTCTTGCTGCATTAAATCTCCCAGCTATGTCTCTCATTTGGGGCATCATTCTGCACAGGTGGAGAAATATGATTCTAGTTTCTTCTAGAAAGCTTCACTTTATTCAGATTTCAACATAAAACATAGTAACTGTTGGTGTGCTAGTCAAAATTTTGTAATTTATTGGCCCTGTTCTTATGAATACTGAGGTGCAGACTTTCCACTCCCCCTTCCATTCACATGTTGATCCAAATCCTGTAAAATACAAACCATTTTGTAATTTTAACCACTATACTCATTTCACTGCAAGAATGACATCCCCATATGAGTTTATGAGATGCATCTGTCACTGTGACATTATACCTCACATGTTTTTGATAAGGCTTCTACTCTGGGGTCCCCCCTGGGATTTTGCAGTCCTCTGATAGTGGATGAGCAGACCCTGGAGGCTGAAGCCTGCAGCTGGTCAGACTGCTGAATTCTTGGTGCCAGCCAACAGGATATTTAAGCCTTATGCATGTCATAACAATGAGGGCAAATAAGAGAAGCCAGTATGATGAACTTCTAAAAAAAAGAATTAAAAATTTTTTTCTGGGGGCAGGGAATTGCAGAGTTTGAGGGGCTGCCTTAGTCTGGTTCCTGCCAGCTTTACCTATGAGTTAAACAGCCAAAGTGTCCTATTTAAAAGCAGGTGTAAAAATGAGGCGGGTAGGGAGAGATCATTTCTCAGATAATCTGGAGTCAGGCCATTTAGGCCTCAGCAGATTGTAACTGATATCTTGATTTTCGCCAGGAAGAAAATGGGTGGCCAGCACAAAGTAATGAAAGGCTTTATTACCATACGGTACCTTAGAAAGCTCCTTCATTGTACAGTGACAGAGAACTAAAAATTGCTTAATCAAATCAGTCTAAAAAGAAGAAAAAAATGTAAAAAAATAAATCAAACTTTGCCAAGAGTTTGAGGACAGAAGTAGTAAAAGGCACAGGCTGGTGCATCGCAGGAGGTCCCTTCCCTCCCTCGTCCTTTGCTGCACAGAAATTCCAGCTCTGAGGATCCCCCCAAGGGGGTACCTTTCTGTTCTCTGTCTCTGTACTCATCCCAAAGTGCAGATTCTGTCTCTGCTAAGTGTATCGCTTCTGGGTTTTATCCTGTTCGCAGCAGAAAAATAGCAGGGAAGATATGCAGGGAATAAATGCTCCTGTAAAGGCTGCAGAGTCCTGTCATATGAGCGAGCCTCAGCACCAGTACCTGGTGCTTGTTTTCCCTTACTTTTGGTGGAAAAGTATGTCAACGGATGTCAAGGTAAATTCTTCTCTTCCTCTCCTTCCTCCCTTCCCCCCATCTCTCCTCCTTCAAGTCAGTCTTTGTGTCATCCCTTCAAAGTACACTACCTGTAAAATATTGATTCACAGCAGGCTGAGCTGCCAGGTTTAGATTTCTTTTTCACTGGCAGCAATAATAAACTACTACAGACAGTGCGGGCTCAGTACCAGCCTCATCATTGCACCACAAGCACATCGGTCTGTCTTATGCGTGACTCAACATAATGAAACAAGCACCCAGAGGTATCTCAAAAGGAAGAGGGAACTGAGAAACAACCACAGGGGACATCAAAGGAGCCTAAGGAGGGTGTAAGCTGAGGATGTAGCAAGTGCCACCTTAAACAGCAGTAACAGCAGCTCTGTTTATTCAAAATAACTTGTCAGAAGAAAACAATACAATAAAACAACTGGTGCCACTTGAGACTGGAAACCTAGAATAAACAAACTCTCTCCTTCTTCTGTTCAGCTTAAAAACAGGAATACCACCCACTCCTAGCTATCTTCATAGTCTTTATGTTGTTGAAAAAATGTGTCAGGAATGATTATAGGAAGGTAAAAAGACCCTCAATAGCTTATGGCAGTGCTATGAAAATTGTGCCTGGTGGGAACAGTGGATAGACATACTCGGTGTATGAAATGTATTCCAATTTGATCAGAGGCAAGAGTTTCTTGCCTTATGAGCTGTACAAAGAGTAAGGCAGAGGTTTTGGTGTAAACCAGGGTCCCATGCTAGCACTTCCCTCTTTGGTGTGCACTCACTGGAGTGCTTGAAGACTCAAGTAATAAAGCCAGGCAAAGTATAGATGTAAAATGTTCTTTACTGAGGGACAAAAGCTGGAGCAGGGTATTATTTTCCTTACTGTAATACCCATATATATACTGATTTGTTTATACTTGTATTTTCTTTTAACTCTGGCTGTTCTAAACAGTTCTCATGCAGACGCAAATTGGAAACGTCACATGATCTCTTCTAGACTTTTCTGCCACTTGCCTCACATTTAAAAATCTGGGGGAAGAGGAAACAAACAAGAAATGCCAATAAATTGACAGGTACAATCAGTGACTCCAGCTTTGCATTCTTGTTTTCCTGAAGCTTTCAGAAAGCAGTGGTGGCTGCCTTGCCATGCAGTACTGAAGCTCTGAATGGCTGTGGCACCCCACTGATTTTGCCCCTGGGATCCTACACTTCCAATGGAGCCAGAAAGCATATTTGAACCCAGAAATTAAAGTTCTGCAAATTGTCATCTGATCCCCTGAGTTTTTGAGGCACCACCCCTTGGGGACCCCTTCTGGCAAGGGACTCAGAGAAAACAAGAAGCCACTGCTGCAACGTGGCCAGTAGGTTGGAAATTTGTCTGTGTCCAAACAGATGCTAATATCTGAGGGGCTTTGAAAAGCGCTAAAAGGAGGGATATTGCCTGGATTTAGATATCCTCAGATGTCTGTGTCCAATCCAGCCACTCCAGCATGAGCTGATGAAGAAGAATGGGAACTTCCAGGGTACAGTGTTTAAGCTGCCATCTGAGAGAGGTACCCGAAAATTGTCACAGGCACTGACATTCCTGTAAAAGCCTGGCTTGGTGTAAAGTACCCAGAAATTACAATCTGTGTTCCCAAAATAATGAAGTTAGCTTCAGAATATTGAGATTTTAAAAAGAACACATATAAGGGATTTACTTAGTTTCAAATACTTTACAATTTTCTAGGATCATGTTTCCAGCTTTTTCCTGTGATCATAGACGCTGGAAAGGCAGTTATCCCCAGCAAAGGTGGATTTGCTACGGAGGTCTTGCTTCCTTCTGCTACAACTCCCTTGTATCTCTCTCACAGTGTCACTGAGTCATGTTACCACTGCTACTCCTTGTGTCTTGCAGTTCCCTTAGTGCCAGGTCAGCCACAGGCTGCTGGGATTTGTGGCCAGTGGCTGTCTGCAGAGCTCACACTGTGTGTGGCAGCAATTTGCGTCACTCCTCTTTACCCAGCCACAGATTTTCTCGAAGCTCATCAGAACACCGTATCTTCACAACATCTCTCTGCTCTGGCCAATTGGAGCTGTGAAGAAACAATGGGTGTGTAAACATCATCCTGAGGTTCATACCAAAGACAAACCCACTCAGTTCTGGGGTAAACACTTTTTCCAAGATTCAAGTCTCAATGATAAAAACAAAGAGGTAGAGATGAGCAGTTACAATTTCTGCCTGGCAGGCAGCCAGATTTTGTCACTGTCATTGCTGCTGAGCAGTCCAATAGAGCCACTGCCCTGCCTGGCGTAGCAGGATTTTCTTGCTGTATGCACATACCATTACTCATGGGTGCAGCTTGTCTAGGGAGGAGAGATTGCTGCTGCAGGAAACCACCCTCAGAGGAGCCAGGCTGCCTCGACTAGCAGAGCAGGAGCTGCTTGGCAGGAGTGGGTTCCAGCAAGGGTCCCCCTGCGAGCGTGGTGGTCTAGCAGCATTCCCCACATGGATGGACCCCAGCCCAAGTCTGCCCAGGCCATTGTCACTGCCCCATTGGGAGCAAGGGGCAGGATTGGAGCCTTCTGGATCAGGATCACCTTCATGCAGGCATGCAGTAACAAGAAAGGAGCAACACAAATGTGCTCATGAAGCCGCAGAGGAGAAAACAAGACTAGAGACCTTGTGTTGGTTGTTGTCTTATTTTGACAGTATTTTGGATGAAACCTACCCCGGGCTTAGGGATAGTCCAATCATGTGTGTCCATTACCATTTCTAACCGGGTCTCCAGATGAAGAGTTGTGTGGAAGTCCATCCCTGGCACAGCAGTTTCACCCTGCATGCTCCCAAAGGCACAGACTTAGGTGCAGTGAACACAACAGATCCCTCCATGGCTCCTCTAGCCCTTTCCGTGGTGCACAGAAGGTTCTCAGCAGACAAAGCAACTGCACCCAGATTTATTCTGCAGTGTCACTTTAATAAATATGAGGGTGGCAGTGTCTTCCAAGGCATGATCTCCAGTGTAACCTCCTTTTTTATCATGGGCTGTAAACTTGGGTCTTCATTTTGTGTCCTTTCCATCAGTGAGCACTCTGCTGTCACTCAGGGAAGGATGTTGGGAGGGAACAGCACTAGATAGTGCTGCTGACAGTCCTCTGTGAAGCAAAGCTCAATGCAAGCATTTCCCTCTCCTTCACTCTCAGACACAATTCAACACCTTGCCACTGGCAGGGTTCTGCTGAGACCTTTCCAGGCGTGATGTAAATGACATTACTGCTTCCAGCCCTCTTCCACCGGAGTAGGTGGGATAGGGCAACAAAAGTGCTGTTCCCTCCCTTGGGCAGACAAGGTGAGGGTCAAGGAAACAGCAGTTAGCTCCTTCCTCACGTGGCAAGGGAGGTGGTGCAGGATGCAGGAGAGGTGACCTGGGTCCCTGGGAAGGCTCATTGTGTTTTGTCTCAACTCTTGAGGCTGCCCCTAAAGTAAGGATTTCTGTTTTGCCTGTGCCTCAGCCACCACAAAGATCCTTGAGAATCAAGAGAAGTTGGTAAACAACCTAAGATCTGATAGCTCATTTTTAACCCTTTGCCAATACCGTTCACTTCTCATCAGTGCACCTGGGCTCTGCTGAGTGGGATGATTGTGTTACATCACTCCCGGAGAGGGATAATTGCAGCTCTCAAGGATCAGTGGCACTAAAGATTTGTTACCTTTACCTTTTCTCTGTATTACCAGATTGCAAGTTGCTCTAAAAAAAAAAAGAAAAAAAAAAAAGAAAAATTCTTGAAGAGCTTTGCAAGTTAAGACAATTTATGCAGAGCAACACATTTAAAATGGAGACATTCCCTATTTAATTGCAAGCAATGTCAAAGGTAGCCCTTGCCTGTGTTCTATCTGTCCCTGACAGGAAACAACCCTTACTTTTCTCTTCCATTTCTGCTTTCCCATTTCCAGTTTACAACATCACAGCTTAAAGGGCTGTTGTTCCCCCCACTGAAAAAACCAAACAAAACCAACCAACCAACCAACCAAAAACAAGAATAAAAAGAGTCACAAATGACAAAGAAAGAAAAGAAAGGAAAAGAAAAGAAAAGAAAAGAAAAGAAAAGAAAAGAAAAGAAAAGAAAAGAAAAGAAAAGAAAAGAAAAGAAAAGAAAAGAAAAAAAAAGAAAAGAAAAGAAAAGAAAAGAAAAGAAAAGAAAAAAAAAGAAAAGAAAAGAAAAGAAAAGAAAAGAAAAGAAAAGAAAAGAAAAGAAAAAAAAGAAAAGAAAAGAAAAGCAGGTCCTGGTTTTTGCTTTGAGGGTGCCTGTACATTTACTTACTGTCCACTCTTCCTTCCCTGCATTTTTAATATGGCAGCATAAGCATCTTTGAGGGATGCTCCCCCTGTCTGTACTTCATTGCTTGATACTCACAGATCTGTTATCACTTTTCTGGCTGGAGTACTGTCACGATCCGCTTAGTT
>WEKY01038536.1:16276-37911 GCA_013390045.1 Picathartes gymnocephalus
TTGAGCTGCCTTGGAAAAGTCATGCAGAGAGGAAAGGACGGGGGGGGGGGAATCATCACTCAGCTGCCTGTGGGCACTAAACCTTGCCCAGCCACCACTGTCACTCCATTTCCCTGCCTGCTGCGTTCTGGGGCAGCAGAAGGGGCTGCAAGAAACGCTGTCCCTGCCAGACCACACAGCCCTTCCCCCAGCTCCCCAGGGCACCTGTCTGCCCAGCCGTGCATGTGGCTTCGCTGCTCCCTGCTCGCTCCAAGCAGGAGCAGTTATAGTTTGTGGTGCCCAAGAGGGCAACCACAGTGGAAGGGGTAGGGGGGGGTTTCCTGGTGGGAATGAAAGCAGCCCTGGCCCTGCAGCTGGGAGGTCACTCCGGGGTTGCTTCTGTAGCATCAGGTGCTGGGGCTTTGGCCTGTGAAGCCACAATGCTCTCTACAGCAGGATGACCTGACCAGTGCTCCTTCTGCTCCAAAGCTTTGGTTCCCTGCCTTCCTTTGGGAGGAAAACCCATGCCCTGAAGGGGATGGTGGCCGTCTTGGCATGCTTATCAGGGCTGGTGGGCACTCTGCCTGCCCTTTTGTGCTGGTATGCAAGACATGACACATGCCCATCTCCTTTCAGAAGTGCAAAGGGACAGGATGAGAAAGTGGGGGCATGAGCTGGAGAAATGAAATTCTTATTAAGGAAGAAATCTTCACCATGAGGGCATTAAAACACTGTCACAGGGACCAGACTGGGGCAGGGATTGTCACTCTGGAGATCCTCCTGAGCTGCCCAATTTAGCTCTGAGGAGGGATGCCCCAGAGTCCTCCAGATGTTCCAACAGAACAAAACTCTTGTGAACTTGGAAAGTCTCAGTCATTGAGCAGAGGTGAGTAGGTCACCAAGGCAAGGGAAAGAGCTGTCCAGAGAGCCCAAGCTTCCAGAGGACAGGTCCCAGGTTTGTCAGGAGCCACTTCTCACAGGCACCATGCCCAGGGGTGGATGGAGCAATGAAGGATACCAGGACTCTATTCCCACTGGAAATCCTTGTCCATAGGCTTTGCTCTGCTAGGTGCTGGAGTTGCTTAGCATCCTCCTCTTCCTCTGCAGTGGTGCAGGAAGAACTTCTGCACCGGGCATGATGTGTTCATGAAGTTCCAGGGGTGTGTAGGTGAGTAGATGTAGCCGAGGTGACCAACTCCAGGCTCACAGCTGGTAGAAGGCACTCGACTCTTTTGGCCAGCCACACACAGGGACAACTCCCCCAGTCCTTTCGCCTGGTATAGGCAGAAGCTGAAACACAGGCTCGTCTCTGAGTTGTAGCTGTCACCTCCTTTTGAGCATTTTCAGGACACGGGGCCCAGTCCTGTTCAGCCTCTGAGGGAGGCAGTTCTGACTCCCTGTAGGACACAGACTTCAATGGCAGCTCAGGAAGTCGTCTCCCCTCCTGCTCTGGAGGGGGGTGAAATTTCTTGCAAACCCAAGCTGCCAAAGGAGCTGCTTTCATGGCTGGTGTCTTGTTCCACTTGAAGTAAGAGACTTGGGACCCAAAGCAAAAGAAGGGATGTGTCCCCATTATTCTGAGAGCTGGGAGTAGTCATTTTGCTGTGGGTATCCTCTCAGATGGTCTCCCTAAAATGTCCTGAGGGAATGTTTCCTTTCTGCTGGGAAGGACTAAGGAACAGTGAGCAGGAAAGAAAGGTGGGCAACAGTGTGATGATTGCATGGGGGAAGAGCAGAAGCTTTGTGAGAAAGGAGGTGACACCTCTCCTCTGTCAGGTACCAGTGTGACTGATCTTGGAATACTATGCACAACATTTGTGCCTGAAGTTCTGAAAGGTTAAAAAACTGATTTAAGGCTTGGAACAATACCTTACAGGGAGAAGTGTAAGTGAAACTGCCAGAACTCTGTGCAGAAAGAAGCCAGAGGAGAAATGATGGTAGGGCCAAGGAGGTGTTACCAGGAGGAAATGCTTTGGACAGTTAGAAGGAATGCAGAGCCATGACTTGAGCCTGACAGCTTCATGTACTGGGAAATAAGAGGGAATCAAGCTGTCATGACTTTTGATGCTGTCTATGTCTTTTGGTGTCTGCAGATCCATGTGTAACAAAAAACTCCCAAGTTCCCCAGTGTATCATGATAAAATGGGAAGACTGGGCCTGAGAAGAGGGGTCTGATTGATCTCACCTCCTCCAGCAGAGAAACCACTGCAGCTTTTCCACTCATGTTGAAGCTGGGACCCCAGTGAGGAGGCCAAGGGGCAGAAGTTGAAGTGGATGTTTCCTCTCCCCACGGATATCTTGCATCAACATCCAAAAACTGTGTGCCCGCAGTTCACGTTGAAGTCCCACATCTCTGGGATAGGTTGGTGGTTTCGGAAGGGAAAGGCAGGAAAAGGCATGTTCTCCTTTATCCCCATTTCTAAAATTCTAATTCTTCCAGTCCTGGACAGATATGGGGATGTTTCCTGCTTCCCTGTCCCTTCTTTCACTTCATTTCTCTGTCTCCATTCCCAGGATAGGGCCCACCTCTACCTTCCCACTCTCCCCTGGCCCGTGCCAGGGACTTTGTCTCCCTGAGACACGCCCCATCATTCCCATCTTCTCCTGGGAGCTTTGCAGATCTTCCAGACCTCCCTTTTCTCCCCCACCAGCCCTACTTCTTTCCTCTCTGTCTGAGAGATCAGTCATCGAGGGTGTCAACGCACACGCACCCGACTCCCCCGGGAGGATGGGGAGCTGGAAGCTGGGGGTGGTGTTCTGCTGCGAGAAGGCAAAGCTGCCATCAGCAGCCGCTTTGATCTGGAGACAATTACAGACGAGTGTAGGACCCTGTTCCACTCAGCCAATAAATAATGGAATTTGTGTGTTGACACAGACAGATTTCCCCCAAACTGTCAGAGAAGGGGAGACAGAGTGAGTGAACGGGAGCCCGAGAGGCTGGAGGGAAGGGGAGAGAAGCAGGAAGGGGAAGGAATGAAGCAGGCCTGTGGGAAAACAGGGAGAAGGGAAAAAAAAAAAGAAGAAGTTTCGGAAGGCAACACTGATGGGGGGAGCTGGGCAGGGAGGAGAAGGAGCCTAAGGAACACATATTTGTAGAGGGGAAGGAAAATCAAGACAGGAACTGTGGGTGGAAAGGGGGGAGTGCTGCATATGCAGCTGGAAGCAGAGGGAAAAAAATCTGAAGGTGGAAAAGAAAGAGAAGGAGGAACAAAGGCATGGCAGTGTCCCCGGGGCTCCCCGGCTGCCTGGCAGATCACATGCTCTCCGAGCAGGGACCATATTCCCGCAGCCCTCCGCAGAGCGGCCCTGGCCCCCCCGAGGCGCTCAGCACTGCGGAGCTGGCGATGGGGAGGCACGCATGAGTTGGTGAAATGGTGCCACTGGTGCGCAGCCAACAGCAGAAATTTGCTCTGAGATCACAAGTCCCTGAAAAACCTCCTGCGGATGCCCTGTCCCCATGCTCCCCCTGCTCCTCCCCATCTCCCTCTCCCTGCTCCCTCTCCAGCCTGGAGCTGTTTGTTCTCTGGCTGGTGATGGTTTTGTACTTCATTTACAACAAAGCAAAACCTCCCTTGTGCTCAGGAGCCCCACACTGAGCCCAGCAGAAACCATCCATCCAGCAACCCTCCAACCTGGATGCGGCAACAGACCTGACAGGGATGGGGGAGGCACTGGGGTTGTCTCCTTCCTCCCAGTTTGAAACACTCAAGAGCTCTGTTTGTTCTGTCTTGGCCCTGTTGTGGCCTGAGCTGGCTCAGCCCCAGGAATTGAGTGTGTGGAGTATGGCCCAACTTGCCAAGGTCTCTAGGCCAAGCACCACTTCACTGTGGGTGTCCCTGGCTCCCAGCTTGATCCTTTTTGCAAAAACAGGCATCCAAGTTTCCCATCCAAACTCCAGATGGGAAGCAAATACCTCCCAGCCCAGGGATTCTCCCCTCTATAAATCTTCACCTCTCCTTATCTCTGCCTCCCACCCCTTCCTGAACCAAGGCCCAGAGAAGCTGTGGGTGCTCCTCCCCTGGAAGTGTTCAAGGCCAGGCTGGATGGGGCTTGGAGCAACCTGGGATAGTGGAAGGTGTCCCTGCCCATGGCAAGGGGTTGGAACTGGCTGATCTTCAAGGTCCTTTCCAATCCAAACCATTCCAGGATCCTGTGATTCCCATTCTCTTTTGCAGCAACCCCAGCTCTAATCAGGGGCTGAACTTTTGCCCTTGCATGGATCAGATTCTCGCCTGGGGACATCACACCTGGGTTCCCCACACCAGGAAAGCAGGACAGGATACAGATTGGGCCAGGTGTTGACTGATCCAGGTGGCTCTCAGTACACAAGGTCTCCACAGAGCTGGCAGGGGCAGGAATACTGCCTCGGGAGTTGTGTGGGATGGTGCCACAGCAGGTTGACTGATGGGAGTGTGGGAGACCCAGGAGCCTCGACAGAGCAGGGGTTGGTGGCACAGACTCCCAGCACCACTGTACCAGGCCAAAGCCAGGCAGGAGGGAGGGTTTCCAGGGATATTGCCTATGGATGTTGTTTAGCTTTGACACTGGCAAATGGCAGGAATGCCTGCCTAACTGGGGCAGCAGTAGCTTGTGGCCTGAGCAGTGGGAGGACTGGTGCTCCTGCCAAGCATTTAAATCTTTCAGGATGTAAAACTGGTGTAAATCGCTGAAAAGCCAGGTCTTTCTGCTAATAAAGTCACAGGGAATGATTCAGCTAGCCCAGACAGGGTAACACACAGGGCCACGCTGGGACCCCTTCTCCAGAATCACTTCAGGTCCCTGGTCCCAGTCATTTCACTGGGATGGTGGGAATGCTGCTGCTGCTTGTCTAGTCCCAAGCAGGATGCGTAGAGAGTGAGGGAAGGTGGATCAGCAGGAGAGGACAGGCCCAGAAGCTTCCCAAAGTGCCCAGGAAGGAAAGAAAAAAGAGCAGGTGGGTATCTGTGTTTAGCCCCTCCATGAGGCCTCAGCCCTTCATCCCAGGATGAGGCCAGGGAAGATATCTGGAAGAGAGGAAGTGGAGGCAGCAAGACAGATTTGTTTTTTCTGGGGTCGGCTGTGATGCCTGAGTATCTCTCCAAACACTGCCATCAGTATTTTGTGGGATGCAGATGAGGGAGGCACAGTCCCCAGGCTTCCTCCAGGTCCTCCAAACCACAGGTCACGAGGAACTTGCACCTCTGCCAAGGCACTGGGAACAAGCACCAAGCAGGCTCCAGGCACCTCAAAGCACTTTCACATTGAGAGCAGGCAGGATGAGCAAACCATGCAAAAAGTCTCTCCTTACTCCACCAGATCCCAGTTTTAACTTGTGGAAGAGCTAATGAGAACCTGTAGGGACAGAGCACCCCAGCCTTGTTCACTGATGAGAAGAAGAAGGGGAGCTGCAGAGATGGGTCTTCTCTCTCTCCAAGTAAAACCCCAAGTCCTGACCCATATGGGCACATCCAGCACCTTAAATTCAACATGGATATGTTGATTGCTAACAAAGAGTCACGGAGAACCACTGCTCCAGCACTGGGGGCTGAGAGCCAAGCGCTAACACCTCACTAAGCAGTGGTGCGAGCAAAGGGTTAACATGGCTGGTACAGGGAATGTTATCTGTCTCTTCTCTAAATATTATTTCCTCCCATGAAACCAGCTTTTCATCCTTGGCTAGAGGCAGCTCCCGCTGCTGGGAATCCAGCAGGAGCTTGTATCTGCTGCCGCACACACCACTGCTCCCAGCAAGCTGCCGAGACAAAGAGCTGCTCTCCCCTGGCGTGAGCAGCCCCAGCACAGGGAGCTGGGGCTGGGGCTTTGGCCCCCAGGGTGCAGGTGGCCTCGGGATGGGCTTGGGGATGACAGGCTTTACACCAAAGAGGAATCTCGTTAATGAAAGCACTGCACTGTGGAGGGATTTCCTCCCTGTCTTGCAGGGACCAGGAGCAGCAGGCAGGGACAGGCAGGGCCCAGCAGCAGGAGGCTGTGCAAACCTCACCACCATCCCAGGAAGGTTTTTGTGGGGCTGCTCATTTCACACCTCACCCCTTGGGTGTGCTGGGATGGACAAGAACATCAGGATACACCGTGGGAAAACCAAGACAGCAGTCACTGGCTCCAAGGTCACAAGCTGGAAAAGATGGGGGATGCGGGGCAGCCTCTGCCCCCTTCTCAGCAGCACCAACTGAACGGCTGCATTGAGGGGCTGGGTGTCTGCAAAGCTGGTGGCTGGAATAAAATGGCTGCTGCTAAATCTTCTCTGAAACATCCTGAACTTTTAATGTGTATGAAAGCACGGCAGCATCCCTTTCGCACCCCGGAGGGCACAAAGGCGCGAGCGTCTCCGCTCTCCCATTCAGCCGGAGCCACGTGCTGCAGCCTGAACAGCGCTGGGAACGTGGCTGGAATGAAAGTCGCCCTCCCAGCCCGTGTGCTCAGAGAGCCGAAGTCAAAGGATTGCCAAGTTAAAAGGGTCAAACCTCCAAGGACAGCTGTATCTGACTGGCTATATATCATTTCAATAGCATCTTCAACGGGGATTATAATCTGAATTGAAGCGGAAAGACCCGAGGCAATGAAGCTGTCAGCAGGCTAAGATTAAGGAATTAAAACAGCAGCACAACATTACAGGATTTGTTCTAGATGTATTAGAAAGAGCAGGCTAAACACTGCAGCCTTCTCCAGGCTGGAAATTTCATACGAGCACAGAGAAGGGCAAGCGCAAGGATTTCATCAATATACATAAAAAGAGAGAGGAGAGAGAGACAGAGCTATGAAAACCTAGCCATGCAAAATATAAATCCTAACTGCAGACGGAAATGAGTCACACAAGGTTTGACTGAGGTAAATAAAAGCAAAATGAAGTGGATTTAGGGGAAAGCAGAGGTGAAAAGACACTGACAGCCAGTAGATAAGAAAAAAATGGCCCTTAATATACTAAGGCTGGTAAAATCTGGAATGCAGCCCAGCCTGTCTTGGATTGCCTGATGGGAATGAAGGTCCCCAGTCCTGAACTCCCTTCCCCTTCCATCTTCTTACACCCATCTCCAGAGTTACTTTAAAAAGCCAAGGATAATGGCAGTGGCCTGCCTAGGGCAGCTGAGCCAGGAGAGGAGGGCACACACCTTGCCTCTGCCACTGGGGTCCCCAGAAGGCCAGCCCTGCTCTGCACTGCTGGGAGACACCAGCAGTTCTTCTCGGTGGGAAACAAAAGCTCTCAAAATAAAAAAGGCATGAAACCCCCAGCAAAGGGCCCATTAAAATGTTCAATTTATTTCTGGCAAGTACACAAATGGTACACACCTTTCATTCATTGGCTCTATCCTACACCAGCCATGGGGAGGAATTTCTCCCCTACCTTAAAGATACTGAAATTATGAGATAAAACACAAAGAAAAGGAGGGAAGTCTCCCTCGCAAATAAAACACACAGGAAAGTTTCAGCAACCCAGACTCCATGCAGCCACCAGCTCTGCTCAGCACAAGCCATAAAGATGCACCTCTCACACTGCTTGCTGTGGCACATTTCCTTCCATTATGAACCTAAAAGCAACTGAATCCCTCCCAGCATCTCAAACACAGCCTGGGTGACAAGTAGGGCCTGGTTGACAACTAGATTAATCCTGAACCAGGCCACCTGTGCAGGATGTGCACTTTATTGACAAAAAAACGTACCCAACAGAGCACTTCCCTGCACACACACGGCCACAGAGCAGCTGAGCAGCCAGATCTAGGACACAGAAGGAGAAGGGAAGCTAATGAGAGGCAGAGCTTGATCTGCAGCACAGGTAGAGCATGGAATCGCTTTTCAACTCTTCCAGCCAACTTCTACTGGGAGATTTACATACAAGTCCTCAGTCAAGTCTTTGAAGAGTTATTCAGAGTTCCCTGGGTAAAAACAAGCTGTTTAGAGAAAGAGGAGAGTCCAGAGCTGCTCAGTGGTTCTTTTTGGTTGAGCCGAAACCAGAGAAACCCATCACAGCTGCCATTTCATCATCTTCTTCAAAGGTCAAATCTTCCTCTGCCCGCCTCTTCTTCTCTCTCTGCTTCTCCTTCTTGTAGGCTTTGGCCTTCTCCTCCTGCAGCAAGGGACACAACAGCAAAACAATTTGCACCTCCTGAGCTGAAGGAGTTTTGAGACACCTGGTACCAGACCAGGTACTGCACAGTTAACACAAAACCCAAGCTGTGCCTGAGGAAATAAACAAACAGCAGAAATCCTGGCCTGCAGTCTTCATGGAGGAAGTTCACCAGTGAATCCAGACCACCCCATGACAGGCCAAGAGCAGAGCCACACATACAAACAGACAAAATTAAGCATTATGAAACTCTCTCTTCTGAGCAAACATCACAAGTTTTGCCTGGAATGAAGGCTGAAGCGAGAAGGAGCTGGTTTGAAAGCAGGAGGCCATTCCCTTGTCTGATACTTCGTGCCAGTGACTGTGATGCCTGTTGGCTCTCAGCCTGGCAGAGTGACAGCTGCTCACTGGAACACAAGCCGAAGCTCTGAGCGGCTTTGAGGGGGGGTTTTGGCATCAAAGAATCTGCACTGCTCTAATCAAAGTGTTTTTCTCTGTGAGGATCACGAGCCCTGGAACAGAGCCAGGCTTGTACCAGGTGACACCGAAGCATGGCTTCAGCTCCCAGCTTAGCAACTGCTCCCACCATTCTCATCACCATCCGCTGTGCCACAGCTCCTGAACACAGCTGTGCCCTGGAGAAAGCTACACCAGGAGTAGCTGCTGATTTCCTTCTTGCCATCCATTGACTGGCAGCAGCTTTTCAAGCCACAACACTCCCTCTGCTGCTGGGGCACCTCCCTCCTATCCCCCAAACAGATGGGGCTCAGCAGCGCCACAGCCTGCCCGAGAGCAGAGCACAGGGATGCTCTGTGAGCACGCCAAAGAGCTCCCCTGTGGTGAAGCAAAGCTCAGGGCTTGGGCAGGGAGACTCAAATACGCAGTGATTTGTAACCTTGGGTTATGTGGCTGCTGATAGAGGAGAAGCACCCATAGAAGCTTCTCAGCTGTCAGAACTTTGTTGGGTCTTCAAATAAACTTGATTTTCATGTTTATGAATATCTCAGCCCCAATTTGAGAGAAATCTGCTGTCTTTTATCACCTCCTCACACATCTCGCACCACAGCACTCTGTTCGCAAAGCCCTTCTACACTTAGGCAGGCCACACAAAAGAAAATGCCATGTGGAGGGGGATTCCAGCAATCCTAAGAACTGTGGAAGATAATGGAGGAAGATGCAGACCTGCTACCAGACCACACAAGTTCCAACACAACTAGTGGGAGACAAAAAACGGGCTTGTGCTGTTCTCAGTGGAAATCTGAACCATCAAAAGTTATTCTCAAACAAAAAGAGGGGAAAAGGGTTTTCAGGGACAGCAGTACAAACTCTTCAAAAGCAGAGAAACAAACCCCACTCACCGGAGCAGAAGAGCAATGCTTCTGAGGAACAAGACTAGGAAGCAGGGTTGATTTCCTCCCAGAACGTGTTTCTGGGGAGCTCCGCTTCCTCAGTTGTTGCCCAGACTCACCTCCTCACGGAGTTCCTTCATCCTCTCCTCAAAGTCATAGTCCTTCTGTTTCTCCTCCATCTTCTTCTTGTTCACCTCAAAGCGTTTCTTCACCTGGTCCAGCGTGGAACGCTCCACCCGCATGGACATGCCCAGATTCCTCTGGTCTGGAGAACAGGAGTGGAATCAGCAGTGTTCAGCAACACTTCAGTGCTCTGCATGAAGTCTCCATCCCTGATGCCACTTTAAACAGCACAAAACCATTTTCCTGCCTGTCATCCATCCTCTCGAAGCAGCTTCCAGGGCCAGTCTAAGGATTTCTTAGGTGGGGGAAGTGGGCCTTGGGGGAATACCACAACTCATACAAGCAGTAGCCACAACAATCCAAACACTACTTGTAATAAAAACAGACTATTCTTTAAAGGTTCCTTATTTGGATGGTCCCTGTCATGTTGGTGCTCTGATGCTTCAGGATATTTAATCTTGGACCAGTGGAACAAAAAAGGGTTGGAGTGCTGAAAAAGGAGCCAGAATAAAACTGACAGGCTCATCTCTCAGCTGTGGGCGATGCTAAACGAGACATGAGTGGCACTCAGAGATCCTGATTATACAGGACATTTGCAGCTAAAGCAGAGAATATAAAGTCAGGCCTCTGATTCAGTGGCTCTTTAGAGCAGATTGACAGTTTGTCACTTGTGGGTAAGCCTATGCTGGCGAGGCCACCCCCAAAAATGTCTCCAACCCACATTCCTGAGTGGATCAAAACAGCCTGTTCACTCCAGCAGCTGTGCACAGGTTTGTCCCAGGGATGCAGCAACACTTGGAAGCTTAAACTACACACCAGGAATCAGTAAAAGGGCTGCAAAGAAGAAGCAGGTTTGAGCCAGATTTATGGACTGGTGTAAAAGTTACCAGACTAATTCATACTAAGGTATTGTGCAAACAGCCACTTTCCAACCCCAGCTCAACCCTGCATCTCATGCCCATCCACACAGCCATTCAAGGATTTTTCATTCCAGATTCTCTCATATGAACTTCTTGCTAATCTCCCAACATGTCTAACAAGGCACATCAGCACCTTCCTCCCATTCACACAAAAGCACAGGTTTTTAAAACACTGTGTTTTCTTTTCTGAGCTACAAAAAAACAGTCCTCAGCTTTCTTCTGAATCTCCTGTTCTCAAACAGCCCTTTGTGCAGGTTGGGAGCACACACATCCCTGCCTTTTTGTAAAGGAGTCATTTTCTGACTTCCACAAGGAGCCAAAACACCTTCATGAGCAGGAACAACACGTAAAGTGTGTCAGTATGTCCTGCTGCTCCTTTACTTTCTCTGCATTCCCCACACTCTGAACATGTCAAGGAGAAGCAATATCCACAGTCAGGTCAACAAGGGTAGAGTCCTCTTTTTCAGGTTAAACAAATTAAGGGAATGGACTGAAACTGGGCGTTTTTTTCCCCTTGTCCTTGATCTTGCATCATCACAGAAGTGGAGACAAGAAGTAGAGTGAGGTACAGGACAACACCATGACCACACTGCTGGACACAGCTCCAGGGTCAAACTGCCCCACTCCTGCCTTCACTCATCCTCTGCCTCCATCCTCACAAGGCCTGACCCATATTCGGGAGTTCAGGCACCAGCCAGTTCTGAGCTTTATACTCAAGTTCTACAAAGAGAAGTTTCTGATCCAAAAATGGGCCAGTCCCAGACCTTTTACTTATCTAAGTACTTCTTTACAGTTTCAGTGCTGTAAAAAGCCTCTCTCCAGATTTACAAAGGAGACATCATGATATGGGGGGTGGATTAGATGACCTCTGAGGGTCTCTTCCAATCCAAACTATTCCAGGATTTGCTGGCCCTGCGTTTCTTGCAGCACTGACATGATGGGTAGGGAAAATATATCCACCAGAGTATGCTAGTCACTGTTCCTGCAGAGCTTACTTTAGGAAAGTGGTCCAGCACTCTGGAAGGTGTCAAGAGATAAGGGCAGCACCTCCACAGCTCTCATGATGAGCTTCTGCATGCTGATCTCCTAAGCTCCCTGATCCATGGGTAAGTGCTCAGCCCTCAGACATGGGTGATGCACAAAAGGAACAGTCCCTCCAACTCAACCAACCCTCCAACGAGGCAAAGACAGGGTCCTTACGTTTTTTGCCATTGATGTGATCCAAGAAGTTAATGGAATCTTTCACCACACAGTCGCAGACATTACAGTAATACCTGTCAGGAGAGACAGAAAAAATGAATCCCAAAGCATGAGACAAAGCTCAACCCACAGAACAGCTACTTGAGACAATCTGCATGTCACTGGGGGTACAGGACACTTCTCCAAGGCAAGAGGGCCCCAGTGAAGAACAAGGGCAAGGACACACCCCATGGGAAGGGCTGCCATGGAGGTACCAGCCCTTATACTGACACCTCTCTGACATGACTGAAACCAAATCCTGAGCTGCTCTGCAAGATACCAGCCAGAGCATCTTCCCCTTCCAGTCACACCTCACTGGGTGGGATGGACTTTGAGACATAGCCTGCCCTCCCCCAAGGCAGGGCCACCAGCCCAGGCTTCCATTCCACAGCTTCTCACCTGGCTGCAAGGTAAGTGCTACCATCCCTATCACCTCACAGAGCAACTCCCTAATGAGCACAGCTGTACTTTCTGCCCATCTTGAGAGCTGCTGCAGAAGTCCACCCAGGGGCTGAATTGCCATCCCTGGACGCTGTTCAGGGCTGTACATTTCCTTGGCACTACTGCCCAGGGAGACACTAACAGGCTCACTCCTGAGGTGACACAAACTCAACACATTCTTTTCACACTCTTGACGGCTTAGGGTGAGCTCAGAACCCTTTCAGACTTTGGTGGAACACGATCCACACAAACAGTGGCCAAACACCATTCCTAAGAACAGCTATCTAGATGTTTCTCCCATTCCCAGTGCACAGATAACCAAACCAGCAGCAGTTCTGGTCTCAGTGCAAGCAGGCCTGGCTGAAGAAACCCAAGAGGGCAGCAGAGATCTGCCTCTGTTGGTCCTACAGGTGTGCAACACTGACATGAAGGAATAATGTCCAGAGGGGCTCAGCCTGCTGGATCTCTTCCATATGTTACCCCAGGAAACACAGTTCAGGTGTAGAAAAATGCATCCCCACTGTCCCAGGCTCCAAACACAGAAGAACACCAGCTCCTGGTGCCCTGTGAGGGGTCCCTGCTGTGTCACAGCTTCCCAATGTAACCAGCATGAGTCTGAGACTTCAACAAGACCACAGCCTACCCTCCCATCTCTGACTGAGGGGTAGTTTTGGTGATGACAATGGTTTTCCCCAGCTTGGATTCCAGGTCCACTTTGTAGTCTCGGTGCCGCAGAAGTTCCCTTTTGACGGGCTGAGCTGGTTTGCCTAAAACATAAACAAAAGGTCAAGCCTGACATGCTGGATTTCATGTTCCCCTTGGTGAAGAGGGGCCTGCTGGGTATCCAGGATTACCTGACCCATGCAGAAAATGCACTTTTGTTTTTAAATCAGTAAAGGATGTAATTTCCTCCTCACTGTTTCCTGATTCCTATTAGAACCAGGTACATCTCTGAGGTATCTCCAGCTCTGATTTGAGTTATATTCTGAGATCTTGTTTCCAGCAACTGACTGTTCCCCTCCTTCCCCAAAGAAGAGTCAGCCCCTGGAAAGGTTCTCAGTAATTTATTTTGCCAAAAAATATACTCAGTGGCAAACACAGGAGAAAGGGTAGGAGCAACCCAGCTCTTTCCCTTCGGGATTTGACTTCTCACTGCTCCCTCCCTCCCAAATTCCAAGTGCTTGGGAGCGTCACTGCCAGTCCAGCACAGCTTGCCTGGAGCCAGCACACTACGCACCATCTTTCTTTTCTCTCTCCTCCGTGAGCCGCTTCTCTGCGAGTTTCTCATATTCATCCTTGTCCCATTTCCGGCGGAAGTCCAGGTTCTTGGTCTGGGAGGAAAACAAAGTTCATTAACATTTATTATACAGTGTGATCACCTCTGAGGGGTTAAGGAGGTAGAATCACTTGGCCTGTGAGGCCAGTGTAGTAAATTAGGAGAATTATATTATATCCCCATGTCCTCTGTTTTCCATCTAGGAATTATGGATGTGGCTTAAGATAATCACTCCCAGCATGCCTCTAGCTACTACTAAAATAATTTCAGAGCACTGAAAGAAGAAATGAGTTGATGGTAACAGCTCCTGAAATGATCACCCAGGCTTTTGCCTTGAAAACCAGGCTCAAATGGGATTGAAACTGCTAGATGTCAGACCTGGGAAGTGCCCCCTGACAAACACAGCAATAGGATTATACCTCCTATTCTTCCAAAAGAAACCAGGTTGCAATGACAGACAAGGAAGCTGCAAAACACAGCCCGAGCTATAAAGAGTTTGATTACACCGCAGGGTCAGGGAAGGCTGTGCCTGTCTGCTCTCAGCAGTCTGTCTATGTGTTACAGGCATCAAAGTGCCAAATTTGCCATGAAATCACAGGCACCAGTGTGGGATTTCCAAGTGAGCACATGTACAAGCAAATCAGAACAAGCTCTGAAGCCCTGCCAGTCAAGGCAGGGCTTGGAGGTATCAGGGAAGCACCTGTACAAAATCCACAGGTTTTGCTGTCCTGCTCCTGCAGCTTCATACAGGGAAGGACAGAAACACCAAGGCATGTTGGCCCTTTGGGAGCTCCACAGAACTCTCTGGCAGGGACAGGATACTTTAATAGAATCCTGGAATGGTTTGGGTTGAAGGGACTTAAAGATCATCTTGTTCCACCCCCTGTCATAGGTAGGGACCCCTTCCACTATCCCAGGTTGCTCCAAGCCCCATCCAACCTGGCCTTGAACACTTCCAGGGATGGGGCAGTCACAGCTTCTCTGGGCAACCTGTGCCAGAGTCTCACCATCCTCAGAAGGAAGAATTTCTTCCCAACATTTAATCTAACCCTGCCCTCTGGCAGTGGGAAACCATTCTCCCTTGTCATTTCACTCCATGCCCCTGTTCAAAGTCCTTCTCCATCTCTGTTGGAACCTCTTTAGGCAGTGGAAGGGGCTCCAAGGTCTCCCTGGACAGAGATTGGTGTTCAGTCTTCCCCAGGCTGAACATCCCCAGCTCTCTGTCTCCACAGCAGAGGGGCAGCAGCCCTTGGAGCACATTCATGGCCTCCTCTGGGCTCACTCCAACAGATCCACATCTTTCCTATGCTGGGGCCCTGGAGCTGGACACAGCATGTGCATGAAGATAGGCTGAATTTAGGTGAAGCTAGCATTTAAAAATACAAAGACTACTTTTTTGGGTGGCTTTTCACCCAGTCCCCAATGATGAGGGCAGAAGTGATGGGACAAGAATCCCTATTCGACTCACATCCACTCTGATCAAAACAGCTCAAGCTCTTCCCAGCATTTGCCCCACCTGCAGCTCAGGCCCCGGCACCTGGGATCAGTCACGGTTTCACTCAGCCACTTTCTGAATTTCCCGAGCAGATAACCCCCCTTTGGATAGAGCTGCATTTTCCTCAGCATGGCAGGGAGAGCCTCTCAGTTTCACATTAAAGAAAGGACAAGATGTATTTAAAAACACCTCCGGGAGAGAAGGACCCCCCCCACACACACACAGCCCACCGCCTTCTCCGTTCAGCCAAATCAAGAATCCAATCACAATCCAAAGGACACAAATCCCATTTGGAGCTACAGCAGCAGCACAGCCATTTAAAGTTCTCTCCTCTGGCAATCCTTCAAATGGAACGAACAACTACTGATAGGGATGAACATGCCTTGGGGAAGCGTAGAAAAATTCTCATTTATTCCCAGAGCTTCTTAAGCACTTTAAGGATGTCGTAACAGGTTTTATTAACCACCCTGAGCAAAAGAAAAGAAAATATCACAGAGTGTAAATTAACGTTTGGGGGTATTTTCCAGACTCTCCTGCATGCCAGGCATTATCACAAATCGTAGCTGGTGGGAGTCTGCAGAGGGGGAGGTTTATTAGCTGCTTCTCTCTCCTGATGCAATAAAAGGAAAACGGTCTTTTGCAGCTCTTTTACCAATCTGCTGCATCCAGGCGTGGGGAAAGAAATTAAACTAAACTGCGTGACAAGATCTTGGTTGGACAATATTTGAAGGGATGTTTCTGAATTGCTCTAGTTGAGGCAAGGGGGTTGCAGGCCCCAAAATCTTTATCTCAGAGCTGTTTGGGGTGACAGAGAATATTTCCTAAATTACTAACAACAATTAATAACCAGAAGTGCCCCGCAGCCTCCTGTTCCCTCTGGAGATGGATGCCAATGATCTGCCCAGTATCAGCATCAAAGCCTATTCAATGATACAGGAGTCTCAAACCGGGCTCAATCCAACAGGAATTCACAGCTGGCAGCTAACAATAAGCCACAGGCCCCACCTCCCTCATAGGCAGACATCCTGCTCCTTACCTCCCCCAGCACTGCTCACTGCATGGAATGAATCCTGGAGTGGTTTGGATTGGAAGGAACCTTGAAGATCAGCCAGTCCCAGCCCCCTCCCAAGGGTAGGGACACCTTTCACTGTCCCAGGTTGCTCCAAGCCCCACTCAACCTGGCCTTGAACAGGGATGGGGCAGCCACAGCTTCCCTGGGCACTGCCAGCGCCTCACTTCTCAGCAAGTGGCTTCAAGGAAGGAAAGACGGGCCAAAATCCCTCAAAAACACAGCCCCTGTGCTGCTGGCAGCTTTGGGGTGTCACTGGAGGTGTTCAAACAACCTGGCTTGCCAGTCAGGCTTCACCTGCAGCATCTACCTTGCCCATCCCATTTTAACATTCACAGAATCATTTAGGTTAAAAAAGACCTCCAAGATCATCAAGTCCAACCTGTGACCGATCCCCACCTTGTCACCCAGCCCAGAACACTGAGTGACACATCCAATCGTTCTCTGAACACCTTCAGGGATGGTGACTCCACTGCCTCCCTGGACAGCCCCTTCCAATGCTGGACAACCCTTTCTGGGAAAAAATTCCTCCCGATTTCCAACCTAAACCTCTCCTAGTGCTGTTTCCTCTCATCTTGTCGCTGGTTGCCTGGGAGCTGAGCCCGATGCCCACCTGGCTGCACTCTCCTGTCAGGGAGTTGCAGAGAGAGGTTTTTCCATCAGGACAGAAAAAAGGCAATCCTTTGGAAGGGAAGGGAAGGGAAGGGAAGGGAAGGGAAGGGAAGGGGCCATCTGCATGAGCCATCGCCCAGCCCCTGGAGATGGGTGGGGGGTCTCTCCCAGGGGGCTGGAGGTGGGTGGGCACCTCCACCCTGGGGGCTGAGGCAGCTCAATCTCCTCATGCTCCCTGGCTGGGAGAGGTGGAGGTCTGGGCCTAGGATAAGAGGATCACAGAGACACTGCGATTGAAAACGTCCTCTGAGATCATCAAGTCCAACCTATGACCCAACACCACCGTGTCGCCTAGACCAGGGCATTGAGTGCCACGTTCGGTCGTGTCTTAAACACCTCCAGGACTCCACGACTTCGCTGGTGGGCGGGATCGCCGTGGGGCCACCCCACTTCCAGCCCTGAAAGTATCGGGGAGTCTCAGGGGAACACCAAACCTCCCACCGCCCACACACAGAGGTGTAAAGAGCAGGGATGAGCCCCCCTCCCAGCCCACATACACCCGCCCACCGCAGCACCCCCGGACCCGCCACGTCCCTCATTCCGCGGCCTGGCAGCGGCCCCGAGCGCGGAGCGGCCCTGCCCCCGGCCCTGCCAAGCCCGGGAGAAGCAGCGGGGGCAGCTGAGCGGCCAGCAGCCCCCACTTCGAGGGCAGCCCCGGCCCCGAGGGCAGCCCCAGCGGCAGCACCTACCCCGCTGCCTGACGCCATGGCAAGCTGAGGGCACAGCACCGGGAACTGTCGCGCGGCGCCGTAAAGCGCGGCTGCCCGCGCGGTCACGTGCCCCGCCGCCGTCACGTGCCCCGCCGCCGTCACGTGCCCGCGCTCCCGGTGTCCCGGTGCCGGCCATGCTGCGGCTCGGACCCATCGCCGCTACTGCCTGCTGGCTACCGGCGGGGCCTCGCCTCGGGCCGGTGTGCTTTGCTGGGAGCCGGGGCAGCTTCGCCCGGTCCTGGCCGCCGGCCGGTGGTCGCGGACCCCTGTCCCGGCAGGTGCGGGCGGCGGCGGGCGGCGAGCGGGTGCCGGTGCTGAAGACGCCCAAGGTAAGGGCGGGGAGCGGAGGCGGCGCCGGTGGGTACTGGGTGTTCCCCCGCACCCTCGCCGCTGACGGCCGCGCTCTGTCCCGGGCAGGGCACCCGCGACCACCCACCGGCGCAGGCGGCGCTCCGTGACCGGCTCCTGAGCGCCGTGGTGTCCTGCTTCAAGCGGCACGGGGCGGCCGCCATCGACACCCCCGTGCTGGAGCTGCGGGTGAGGCGCGGCGGGAACTCGCTTCACCCTTGGTGTGGGGAAGGGGCTTTCCCCAGGGGCTGTGGGTCCCACTCTGCTCCCTCCTGTGGGACTGGGGAGCAGCCCCTTCCTCCGGGGCTTCAGGGCAGGTTTGGGGGCTCCTCCTATGTGGGGCATGGCCAGGTGCAGAGGGCAGCTGGACATTCACTCTAGGGTCTCGTTTTGGCGGGTACGGGGAGGTGGACTCTGGTCCGAGGGGGCTGGAGGGGGGATGTGTGTAATGCCCGGTTTGTGGGGGCCGAGCTCCGTGCCCCAAATTAGGGGATCCTTCACCCCAGAGCCACCCTGGTCACCAGCGCCTTTGCCTCTCCCCAGGAGACGTTGATGGGGAAGTACGGGGAAGACACGAAGCTCATCTATGAGCTGCAGGACCAGGGAGGGGAGCTGCTGGCACTGCGCTATGACCTCACCGTATCCTGTGCTCCCAAGGGGATGGTGGCACCCTGAGGGGATGATGGCAGAGCAAGGTAGTGGCCACCTCTGCCTTGAGGAATCACTCTTACTCTGGGCTGCCTGCAGGTCCCTTTGGGGCGATGGCAGCCCCCTTGGCCATCCCAGCTCGTCTGGCTGTCATTGTCATGACTCCACGCCATCCCCCAGCCAGCCAGGACCCACAGCAAAGTCCCTTTGTGCTGTGGACATGCACCAGTGTCCTCCACTGTACTGGTTTTATCTCCTCCCAGTTAGTCCCCACCTCTGCTGTGCCCAGCCCACCTTGCCAGTGCCTCCTGGAAAGATGTTTGCTGCAGGTGTCCATCCCAGGCCTTCTCAAACTCCACATATCAACAAAATCTCTTACCTTCTATGTCTGTATATCTGTGCCATGCATTGAATTCCGATTGATCACGCTGTGAGAGGGTGGAATGATGAGAGAGGGTCCTTGTGCCTGTGATGTTGTCATACTGAGGGTCTGACGGAGGAAATGGAGCTGTTCCAGTGTTGAAGGAGCTCAGGAGGTTCATTGTACTCATCCTCATCTGGGGGATGATCTCCCCAGAGGTCACAGAGTTACAGAATATTATGAGTTGGAAGGGATCTTCAAGAATCATTGAAGTCCAACTCATGACCCTGCACAGGACACCCCAAGAATCTCACCATGATTGTGAAGAAAATTGGGAAGCGGTTGGCAAAGGGAAGGGGAGATGGGAGGCTTTGAGGTGCAGCTTCTGCAGTGCTGGGGATCTCCCATGTTCCCATCCTTAACTCCTCGGGCCCAGGTGCCCTTTGCTCGCTACCTGGCCATGAACAAGGTCACCAACATGAAGCGCTACCATGTCGCCAAGGTGTACAGGAGGGACAACCCGGCCACCACCCGGGGCCGCTACCGCGAGTTCTACCAGTGCGTGAGTGTTGTGGTGGTCACAAGGCCAGGAGGGTTTTCCTGGCTGGAGTGCCTCCAGCTGCTGCAGAGCAGCAGGGTGTGCCTGGCCAAAGCCCCTCAGCTCTGCCAGGAGCTCCCATCACTTCTTCTGCTCCCAGGACTTTGACATTGCTGGGCAGTTTGACCCGATGATTCCTGATGCTGAGTGCCTGAAGATCGTGCACGAGATCCTGAGTGACCTGCAGCTTGGGGACTTTATCATCAAGGTGAGACTGGGTGGGTTCTCTGTGCTATGGTGGGAAGCAGTGGTCATTGTTCCTGTGGTTTTACACAGGAATACCTGTGCCTGCTCTAAGGCCTGAGCCAGAAGTTCGTCCCACCCCTGCCTCCTCATGGTGTATATGCAAAGGCTGGACGTGCCTTGAGCTGGGAATACGAAGAGTTTTCTTGAGGCTGCAGTCAGCAGAGTTCTCTCCAGGACTAACCACAGTCTTCTGCAGAATTCCAGCAGCTGACTAGATCCATAGAGTCACAGGATAGTTTTCATACCTCTACACCTTCTCTTCCCATGGAATTTGGGTGCTGGGGAAAAGGCACGAGGAAATGGCAACAACTGCAGCTTCCCACATTCTAGGGAAAAAGGAATGACATCAGGGGGTGCCCCAATGTAAGCATGCTTCTCGCTCCCCCAGGTCAACGACCGTCGGATTTTGAATGGTGTTTTTGCTGTCTGTGGTGTTCCAGAGAGCAAGTTCATACCTGCCTGCTCCACCGTGGACAAGCTGGACAAGGTCAGCACTGGGCTCATGGGGAGACACCTCTGGTCTTGGGCTGGGTGTCTAAGGCTGGGCAGTGTTGTGGCTGTTCTTGTGAAGAGATTGACAGCAGCTAAGATGGCGTCTGTAAAGGATTTGAGGAGTTGTTGGGCCTGGTTAAGAATAAAGCCTGGTGATTTGTTAAAAATTTCTGTGAGAGAGAGAGGCATGATTAGTGAGATTGCTGACTGTTGTTCCACACAAGTTGTGCACATGTGGGCTGATGAAGGCAGTGGGTGAGGAGAACGTCTTGCAGCAATGGATGTCCTTCTCTCCCCTCACAGGTGCCATGGGAAGAAGTGAGGAGCGAGATGGTGGGAGAGAAGGGGCTCTCTTCCGAGGCTGCAGATCGCATTGGGGAGTACGTCCAGCTCCATGGTGAGCACCACAGGCTCGTGCCCTTGGCCTTGTTCTGGGCTGGGGATGGAAGGTGCAGGGCACACACCCGGCTGGCCGGGGGCCACCGTGCCGTGCGCTGCTGGCCTGGCACAGCTGAGGCATGGCTGGTCCCCACAGGTGGGCTGGAGCTGATCGAGCGGCTTCTCCAGGACCCAAAGCTATCCCAGAACAAGCTGGCCAAGGAGGGGCTGGGGGACATGAAGCTGCTGTTTGAGTACCTGACGCTGTTTGGCATCACAGGGAAGGTGAGGAGGTGAGGGAGCAGGAGGGGGTGGTGCCCTCGTGGACCCCCGAGCACTCGGTGACGGGGCCACCCTTGTGCCCTGCAGATCTCCTTTGACCTGAGCCTGGCACGGGGCCTGGACTATTACACGGGGGTGATCTTTGAGGCTGTGCTGCTGCAGCAGGAGAACGAGCACATGGAGGAGCCGGTCAGCATTGGGAGCGTGGCTGGAGGCGGCCGCTATGACGGGCTGGTGGGGATGTTTGATCCCAAAGGCCGCAAGGTGCCCTGTGTGGGGGTCAGCATTGGGATCGAGCGGATCTTCTCCATCCTGGAACAGAGACTGGAGGTAGGTGATGCAGGCAGTGCACTGGGGAAGGCTCTAGGAAGCAAAATACTGTTTATTAGAGAGGTCTCCAGCTCCACAGTGCTCAAGGGAAAGTAATTTTAGGGGAGAGGGTGGCTCCTCCCATGCCTAAATATTGATGCACAGAAGACAGAGTCCTTTTCTGCAGTCCGACAGGATGCGGGTGTGGGCAGCTGAGGGCAGCATTCCCTAGGAGGTGTCAAGGAAATGTTAGAGGCAGCCCTGAGCTCTGGGCCTGGCTCTGAGCTTTGTGCCCCAGTCACTTTTTTCTTGTGTCTTGCCTCTGAAGTTTCCTGTCCTGGCGATTCTGAAGCAATGAATTTGGTAACAACTGTGAACTCACTCTAATAAACCCCAGGAAAGCCTCTATGGAGATTCATCATTCTCAGTTTGGTTCCAAGCCTGTGATTCCTAGCAAGTGAAGCTGAGGCAATGTGTTTGTACCTGAAGAATCAAAGGAGCCATTGGAAAGCTGTCCTGGTCCCATGCAGGAGGGTGGCCAGGGTCCCCTAGGAACAGCAGCAGACAATTAAGTAGTGTGACACAATGCAGAATCTCTGGGGGGCTCATTAAAGGTGCCCAGGTGATGCCTTGAGAGGCTA